>CAUYLG010016437.1:0-47867 GCA_963573385.1 Cacajao melanocephalus
TTTTAGGTCATTAAGAACTTGTTTTATGTATGTGGGTGCTCCTGTACTGGGGGCATATATATTTAGGATAGTTAGCTCTTCCTGTTGGATTGATCCTTTTACCATTATGTAGTGTCCTTCTTCATCTCTTTTGATCTTTGTTGATTTAAAGTCCATTTTATCAGAGACTAGGATTGCAACCCCTGCTTTTTTTTTCTCCATTTGCTTGGTAAATCTTCATCCATCCCTTTATTTTGAGTCTATTTGTGTCTTTGTATGAGAGATAGGTTTCCTGAATACAGCACACCAATGAGTTCTGTCTTTTTATCCAGTTTTCCAATCTGTGTGTTTTGATTGGGGCATTTAGGCCATTTACATTCAATGTTAATATTGTTATGTGGGCATTTGATCCTGCCATTTTGTTACTGGCTGGTTTTCTTTCCCATTAGTTGACTCATTTTCTTCATTGCATTTTTGGTCTTTGCCAACTGGTTTGCTTTTGCAGTGAGTGGTACTTGTTCCTTTCTATGCTTAGTGTTTCTTTCAGGAGCTCTTGTAGGGCAGGGCTGGTGGTGATAAAATCTCTCAATAATTGCTTGTCCATAAAGGATTTTATTTCTCCTTCACTTACATAGCTTAGTTTGGCTGGATATGAGATTCTGGGTTGAAAGTTCTTTCCTTTAAGGATGTTGAATATTGGCCCCCACTCTCTTCTGCCTTGTAGGGTTTCTGCTGAGAGATCTGCTGTGAGTCTGATGGGTTTCCCTCTGTGGGTGACCTCACCTTTCTGTCTGGCTGCCCTTAGCATTTTTTCCTTCATTTCAACCCTGGTGAATCTGATGGTTATGTGTGTTGGGGTTGCTCTTCTTGAGGAATATCTTTGTGGAGTTCTCTGTATTTCTTGAATTTGAAATTTGGACTGCCTTGCTAGGCTTGGGAAGTTCTCCTTGATAATATACTGGAGTGTGTTTTCCAGCTTGGATTCATTCTCCCCATCATATTCGGGTATACCGATCAAGTGTAGATTAGGTCTTTTCACATAATCCCATATTTCTTGGAGGCTTTGTTCATTTCTTTTCACTCTTTTTTCTCTTGTCTTGCCTTCTCTTTTTATTTCATCAAGTTGATCTTCAATCTCTGATATCCTTTCTCCTGCTTGATCGATTTGGCTATTAAAAGTTGTGTTTGCTTCACGTAGTTCTCGTGCTATGTTTTTCAACTTCATCAAGTCATTTATGTTCTTCTCTAAGCTGGTTATTCTAGTTAGCATTTCACCTAACCTTTTTTCAAGGTTTTTGGTTTCTTTGCATTGAGTTAGAACATGTTCCTTTAGCTCTGAAAAGTTTGTTATCATCTACTTCTGAAGCCTGTTTCTGTCAATTTGTCACACTCCTTGGTCAAGCTGTGATCCTGCATTGTTGAGGAGTTGCGATCCCTTGAAAGAGAAGAGGTGTTCCAGTCTTTGATGATTTCATCTTTTTTTGCACTGGTTTTTTCCCATCTTTGTTGTCAGGGAGCTGCTTTATGAGGTCTCTTGTCTGCCTGTGGAGGCACTACTGGGTTTCTAGGGACTCCTTCAGGTTACTAGGGAAGCTTCCTATGTCTCTTTTGTTTATACTGGGAGATTAGGCCCGCCTCTTCTGCTGACCTGTAGGAGCTGCTTGGTTGTCAAGAAAGCCACCGGTTGTTACCTAGGCTTCCTGTGTTTTTTGTTAAAACATGTATCCCAGTCCCAACCCTCTAGTGGTGGGTTTTGCCCTTCCTCCACTGGGCTGGATCATTCAGGGTTCATCTTGGACTGTGGCACTGGCTGCACAACCCACTAGAGTCAGAACTTCAGCCCTCTGGGTTTTGTGGGGGAGGGGAGGGACCCGCCCAGCCACACCTGGCCATCTACCCCTTTCATCTTCCTCTCTCTCTGGTCATGGGGTAAAGGCCTGCCCAGCTGCTCCTGCTGACAGCTCCTTGTCTCTCCAGGCAGGCAGAGGGAGGGGACGATAGCTCAGTCTGCAGGCTCTTATTCAACTCCGCGCTTGTAATCCTTGGGCTTGACTGGCAAAGATCCCCTGTTCTGTGTATTGCTGAGGCTTTGGGGGAAGTGCTGTATCTGGACCAGAGTGCCAGAGAGGAGCCTCTGACTCACTGGTCAGATTCACTTTCTGGGTGAAGCAGCACCCCTCCCCACCTAGGTCTGCTCTGAGTGGGCTTTGCTCACCATTGGACCAGACCCATTGAAATGCACCTGGTACCTCAGTTGGAGCTAGGAGATCTCTGGATTTCTGTGTCTCTCTCGCTGGGTGTTGTGCAGTGGAGTTATGTCTAATCAGCCATCTTGGATCTCTCCCTCTCTTTTTTTCGTATATAAATGTTTAAAAGATCTGACGGAGTTCTTTTTTGTCTCTACCACAAAAAAAAAATAAATGAAATTTTAAAACAGGAGAAATATTTAATGATATAATTCAAGAACACTTTTCAATAATAAAAGATACACTTGAATCTACATTTGAATGAAAAAAAAAAGTGACACAAAACCATCAACACTGTGACACATCCTGCTAATGTTACTAAAGCGCTGGTACTAAACTACTATTAAGAAGTCAACTGCAAGGGACCATCATGGCAGACAGGAGGCAGAACTAGATTGCAGCTCTGACTCTGATGGACAGAGCAGCATGCAGAGGCTCGCATCATGAATTTTAGCTCCAGAACAATTGCAGGAATAAATCAGGAATCCAGAGAGGACCCACAGACCCTCTGGAGGAAGCAGGCTGCTCCTGTAAGACCTGGAAGACACTCTAAATACTGGGAGTGCTCAAACTGCAGAAGTGGAAAGGGAGTTCCTCTGCCCCACAACCATCCCCCCCACCCCCTCCACACCCAACCCCCCCCCCCCACCACTGGGGAAACTAAAGGTCAAGCTTGCAGGAGAAGATTCCTACCTTACCTGATGCTGAGTCAGTTTAGACAGCCAAGTGAAATAAAGGGGTAGAGGAAGCAGCAGGAAAGGCCCTGGGGGTTGAAACAAACAAAAAAATATATAGAAGAAAAATGAAAAAAAACCTCGTTCTTTGAAAAGATAAATAAAATTGATAGACCATTAGCAAGATTAACCGAAAAGAGAAGAGAGAAAATCCAAATAACCTCTGTAAGAAATGAAACGGGGGATATTGCAAATGACACCAATGAAATACAAAAGATCATTCGAGGCTACTATGAACACCTTTACACACATAAACTTGAAAACCTAGAAGAGATGGATAAATTCCTGGAAAAACACAACTCTCCTAGCATAAATCCAGAATAATTACATAGCCTGAACAGAGCAATAACAAGCAGTGAGACTGAAATGGTAATTTAAAAATTACCAACAACAACAAAAAAGTGTCAGACGGATTCACAGCAGAATTCTACCAGACATTCAAAGAGAATTTGTACCTATCCTATTGACACTATTCCACAAGAAAAGAAAGAGGGAACCCTCCCAAATTCCCTCTATGAAGCCAGCATCACCCTAATACCAAAACCAGGAAAGGACATAACCAAAAAAGAAAACTACAAACTGATATCCTTGATGAACATAGATGCTAAAATTATTAACAAAATACTAGCTAACTGAGTCAAACAACATATCAAAATGAGAATCCACCATGATCAAGTGGGTTTCATGCCAGTGATGCAGGAATGGTTTAACATGCACAGGTCAATAAATGTGATACACCACATAAACAGAATTAAAAACAGAAATCACATGATCATCTCAATAGATACAGAAAAAGCATTCAACAAAATCCAGCATCCCTTTATGATTAAAATTCTCAGCAAAATCAGCATACAAGGGTCATACCTGAATGTAATAAAAGCCATCTATGACAAACCCACAGCCAACATAATACTGAATGGGGAAAAGTTGAAAGCATTCCTCTGAGAACTGGAACAAGATAAGGATGCTCACTCTCAACACTCCTCTCAAAATAGTACTGGAAGTCCTAGCCAGAGCAATCAGACAAGAGAAAGAAATAAACGGCATTCAAATCAGTAAAGAGGAAGTCAAACTATCACTGTTTGCTGATGATAGGATTGTTTACCTTGAAAACCCTAAAGACTAGTCCAGAAAGCTCCTAGAACTGATCAAAGGATTCAGCAAAGTTTCCAGATACAAGATCAGTGTACACAAATCATTAGGTCTCCTATACACCAACAGCAACCAAGGGAGAATCAAATCAAGAACTCAACCCCTTTTACAATAGCTGCAAAAATAAAATAAAATAAAATACTTAGGAATATACCTTACCAAGGAGGCAAAAGACCTCTACAAGGAAAACTACAAAACACTTGTGAAAGAAATCATAGATGGCACAAACAAATGAAAACACATCCCATGCTCATGTATGGGCAGAATCAATATTGTGAAAATGACCATACTGCCAAAAGCAATCTACAAATTCAATGCAATCCCCATCAAAATACCACCATCATTATTATTCTCCACAGAATTAGAAAAAACAATTCTAAAATTCGTATGGAACCAAAAAAGAGCCCACATATCAAAGCAAGATTAAGCAAAAAGAAAAATGTGCAGGCATTGCACTACCTGATTTCAAACTATACTATCAGGCCATGGTTGTCAAAACAGCATGGTTCTAGTATAAAAAGAAGCACATAGACCAATGGAGCAGAATTGAGAACCCAGAAATAAACCCAAATACAGCCAACTGATCTTTGACAAAGCAGACAAAAACATAAGGTGGGAAAAGGACACCCTTTCCAACAAATGGTGCTGGGATAATTGGCTAGCCACATGTGGGAGAATGAAACTGAATCCTCATCTCTCACGTTATACAAAAATAAACTCAAGATGGATTAAGAACTTAAATCTAAGACCTGAAACTATAAAATGTCTAGAAGATAACATTGGAAAAACCCTTGTAGACATTGGTTTGGGCAAGGATTTCAAGACCAAGAACCAAAAAGCAAATGCAATAAAAACAAAGATAAAGAGTTGGGACTTAATTAAACTACAGAGCTTTTGCATAGCAAAAGGAAGAGTTTGCAATGTAAATAGACAACCCATAGAGTGGGAGAAAATCTTCACAATCTATACATTTGACAAAGGGCTAATATCCAGAATCTACAACAAATCACCAAGAAAAAATCCCACCAAAAAGTGGTCTAAGAACATGAATAGATAATTATTAAAAGAAGATATACAAATGGCCAACAAACGTGAAAAATACTCAATATCACTAATGATGAGGGAAATGCAAATCAAAACCACAATGTGATATCATCTTACTCCTGCAAGAATGGCCATAACCAAAAAATCAAAAAACAGTAGATGTTGGCGTGGATGCAGTATTCAGAGAACACTTCTACACTGCTGATGGGAATGTGAACTAGTAAAGCCACTGTGGAAAATAGTATGGAGATTCCTTAAAGAGCTAAAAGAAGAATTACCATTTGATCCAGCAATCCCACTACTGGGTATCTACCCAGACAAAAAGAAGTCATTATATGAAAAAGATACTTGCACATGCATGTTTATAGCAGCACTATTCACAATTGCAAAATCGTGGAACCAACCCAAATGCCCATCAATCAACAAGTGGATAAAGAAACTATGGGGTGTGTGTGTGTGTGTGTATGTATTCCATATATATGTATATATGTATATATGATGGAATACTGGAATACTACTCAGCCATTAAAAGAAATGAATTAACAGCACCCTGGATGAGATTAGAGACTATTATTCTAAGTGAAGTAACTCAGGAATGGAAAACCAAACATCGTATGTTCTCACTGATAGGTGGGAGCTAAGCTATGAGGACAAAAAAGCATAAGAAGGATATCATGAACTTTGGGGACTTGGAGGGAAGGGTGAGAAGGGAGCAAGGGATAAAAGACTACAAATTGGGTTCTGTGAATACTGCTCGGGTGATAGGTGCACCAAAATCTCACAAATCACCACTAAAGAACTTATTTATGTAACCAAATACCACCTGTACCCCAATAACCTATGGAAAATTTTTGTAAAAGAAGTCAATTACTTTTCTATTCACTTGTCACAATTAGTTAGAAATGTTTTCTAAAGATGCTATTTTCAATAGCAACAAAAACATAAATTACCTGCAGAGAAGTCTAAGTATGTGAAAGCCCATTATAAAGAAAATTATAAAATTTTATTGTGAAGCAGCAAAGAAAAAACACATATACACATACATATTTGTTATTGGATAGGAAGACTCAGTGTTTTAAAGATACCAGTTCTCCCCCAAATGACTTACAGATTAACTGAAATTCCAATCAAAATCCAAACAGGATTTTTTAAGATTGGACAGGCTCTCAAGTTTATATAGAATAACAAATCCCTAAAAAAAAATAACGTGGAGAAATTGGCTCAATAAAATATGAAGATTTATTATGAAACCATACTTAGACTAGAGTAATTAAGACAGTGTATAGACAAGTGTACAAGATAAGTTCTTGATACCAAGGCAACACTTTGTCTTCATTGTAAGCTTTCATATGCTTCCAGGATAAGGCAGAGGCTTATCTCCACCTATAGATAGCTGGGAACAAGCAGGAGGAGAAAACTGGAATGTCCAGCTGCAAAGGAAGGTAAAGGAGCAGAATATGGCCATTGCTCAAAGGCTGCAGAGATAGGACTTTCTAGGCTGAGCCAGCTATGCAATTTGTGAGACCTAGTGCAAAATGTAAATGCAGAGTCCCTTGCTCAAAAAAGAGGGGAAAATGTGTCATTAAAGGTACTATAAAACATAAAATGTGTTCTTTCTGCAGTCTCTTTCAACTTGTCACGGTGTTTTATATTTGCTATGTAATGTCATTTTAAGTAAAGAAAATTTAAATTTTTAAATTAATAGTATAAGCTTTACTATTCATCTTTATGTGATGTTAGTTTTAAATGCAAATACAAAATCATTTAGCTCATATGCAGAATCACTGAAATTACACAATTTATATTTTGCAGTTCGTACATGCATATGCATTTTGTTATCAGAACAATGAAAATGTCACACAAGCTGTTTTATTTTACTTCTCAATATGCATACATTCTACCTTCAGTTCTGAATAAAGAACTGAAAGGATAAAGAACTGTGGGTTGCCCTGCCTTTCTCTTCCTTTATGTCATGGATTCTTCTGTAAGTGGTTGACTAATGTAGAGAAGTGACACGAATGAAAAAGGATATGACCAGGTTCTTTGGCCATTCGTGTATGTCTTAGAATGTCATTGTCTTCTTTTTGTACTTGAAGCAAGTTCTGGCCTCTTGCTTAAACATGACCTCTTGGGGCTGTTGGCAGTTCCATTTGGTCATGTATATCACACACTTACCTTGTATTCCTTTGAGAAAACAAAAATTCTCACAGATGGCATGTCTGCCAGAATCCTATAGTCATGAGGCCTCACAAACACATGAAAATGGGTACGGAGGAGTGGTGGGCATGCTTATTGTGCATATTTCTGCTCACTCACCAGCTTCATTGTTCCATCAGATTTAATTTACCAAAAAAAAAAAAACAAGTTCAGAGATAAGATTGTTAACAATTTCATGAGGATGACAGTTGGGCATTGAAGCAAGCGCAGGGCTCTTCTGAGAGCAAGCCCAGTGCAACTGCACAGGTTACACATCCACAAGGCCAGCCCTGCAACCAGGAGTTTACTATTAAATGAGAAAATCTGGATGAGCATAGCTGGTTCTCTCTCCTCAGTGCTTTTTTTTTTTTAGTCTATTTAATGTAATAAATGCTTAGGAGGGACATTATTGGAGCCATCACATTGAAAATATGTCTGAATGACAAGTATTATGTTATAAATTCTGATTTTTCAAGGTCTATTATCAGTTTATTATCAAACTATCTCTATGTGAGAGAATAGAACAGTCTTCTGGTGACATTGCTACTGAATTCTTATGATTATTAATATGGGATATGGAAATTTCCCCTAAAGAATTAAGAATGAATTCTTAAGTCTGGAGTTATTCTCCAGGGAATAAATTCAAACTGATAAACCCTGGGATTAGTATTCGATGGAGAAACAAATGGGATTTGGAAGTGCTTCTTGCTCCCATTGTCAATGTGAAGCTTGTCAAAAATGTCTTGGGTTTCTCTGCATCATTTGCTTTGCCATGTAACAGAGACCACACAATTGAAAGAAAATATTTCAGTTGTTGCAATGCCTATTCTACTGAGAACTTTCCAAGAATATGTTTGACTTCCAGTTTCCCCGAAAACAAAGTTGGCTCTTTTACAGAAAGTGCCCAGATGCCTGGGATGGAAAGGAAAGTCTCCACATTTTTCATAAGCTGTATTGGGTGAAAACATGTCTGAAGAAAATGTCCTTGTAAGTGGCCTGGGATAATTCACTTCGTTCCTCAAGTGTAAAGGGACTGATAATAGCTGTATCTACCTGAGAAACTGTGTGATTTAAATAAGACATGAAAGATTGAGTACAGTGCCTGATTTATAGAAAGTGCTCAATAAATGTTAGCTATTTATTATTATTATCTGTTATTATTAATAATATTATTAATTATTATTATTATTATCTCTTATTATTATGTTATTCCAAGTGGTTGGTAAGTTGCCATATATTAGTCATGTTAGAGGGAGGGATGATGGCAACAAAGCACATAGTCCTATTCAGCTACCTTCTGCTTTTATCCTGCTGGAATATTGATTGAAGATATTTATGGGAGAATCTTCTAGACAAGTCCTCCAGACCTTTACCACCATAGGTTCTCACCCTTAATTAATATTTCCTGGACTTTATCAAATGGTCCAGATGACAGGCAGGTTGAACAACTTATTCTATGGCCCCTTTCCCTGGACACATAACCTGGCACTACCTCCAGAAGCTCCCCTCTCTAGCGTAACCAGTCACAGTGGGTCCTCAAGGACTCAATTTTGTCCTAAGTCCCTCAAAACATTAGAAACATTAGAATGTGTATCATCATAACTTTTTAAAAAGTGTTTGAAAGTAGTAGCTCAACAATTTGAACCACAGAAATCCATTTCTAGAGCATTATTCAAGTGCCTTAAGCCCTAGAGTTTTAGAAGTGTTTTAGTGTTTACACTAAAGATAGCAGAAACATCCCTTCTACCTCCAGCTGTGAAGCTAGTTCCAGAAGCTGTTGATTAAATACATCACAGTGTTGAGCGCCCAGCAACTTCTCAGTCAAAAATACTTCACTGAAGTTAAATAATCAGCTTAATAATTACCCTTGAAGGATCAGTCTAGTCCTTCTCTGCTTAAATAAATGCAAAAGAAAGAAACTGCAAGTGCAATAGGCAAAGGGGTATAGAAAAATTTCCAGAAGGGAAAAAGAGCCCATGGAAAGAAAAATAACAAGAAATTAAATGACATACTGTGAAATAAACCGTAGATAAAAGAAATAATTAGATAAATTAGAAAATATTTGAACTGAGTAAAAATGAAAATAGCATATAAAAGTGTGTGGAATGCAGCTAAAGCAATGCTTAGAGGGAAATTTATAGCTTCACTTGCTTATATTTGAAACAAAAAATGTCTAAAAGTCAAGATCTGAACTTCTACCTTCAGAACATAGAAAAACAAAAGAAAGCATATTAAACCCAAAGTTAATGGAAGGAAAAAAAAATAAAGATAAAACAGACATTAACTTATCAATTAATTAGAACACAGACAAGTAATAGAAAAAATTAACAAAGCAAAAATTTCATTCTTTTGAAACATTAACAAAATTTATGAATCTTTAGCAAGGCTAATGAAGAAAAAAAGAAAGAAAATGCAAATTGCCAATACCCAGAATGAAATGTGAGGCCTATCTAAGGAAACAAATAACTTTTAATTTCTTTTCTTTTTATTATTATACTTTAAGTTCTGGGGTACATGTGTAGAATGTGCAGGTTTGTTACATAGGTATACAAATGCCATGGTGGTTTGCTGCATCCATCACACCATCATCTACATTAGGTATTTCTCCTAGTGCTATCTCTTCCCTATCCCCCCCACTCCCTGGTATCCCTCCCCTAGCCCCCTAGCCCCCAACAGACCCCAGTGTGTGATGTTCCCCTCCTTGTGTCCGTGTGTTTTCATTGTTCAACACCCACTTATGACTAAGAACATGCAGTGTTTGGTTTTCTGTTCTTGTGTCAGTTTGCTGAGAATGATGGTTTCCAGCTTTATCCATATCCCTGCAAAGGACATGAACTCATTCTTTTTTATGGCTGCATAGTATTCCACGGTGTATATGCGCCACATTTTCTTTATCTAGTCTATCACTGATGGACATATGGGTTGGTTCTAAGTTTTTGCTATTGTGAACAGTGCCCCAATAAACATACATGTGCATGTATCTTTATAATAGAATGATTTATAATCCTTTGGGTATGTACCCAGTAACGGGATTGCTGAGTCAAATGGTATTTCTAGTTCTATATCCTCGAGGAATCGCCACTCTGTTTTCCACAATGGTTGAACTAATTTACACTCCCACCAACAGTGTAAAAACATTCCTATTTCTCCACATCCTCTCCAGCATCTCATGATTTTTTAACAATCTCATGATTTTTTAACAATCACCATTGTAACTGACATGATATAGTATCTCAATGTGGTTTTGATTTGCATTTCTCTAACGACCAGTGATGATGAGCCTTTTTTCATGTTTGTTGGCTGCATAAATGTCTTCTTTGAGAAGTGTCTGCTCATATTCTTCAACCACTTTTTGATGGGGTTGTTTGTTTTTTTCTTGTAAATTTGTTTAAGTGGTTTGTAGATTCTGGATATTTGTCAGATGGGTAGATTGCAAAAATTTTTTCCCATTCTGTAGGTTGCCTGTTCACTTTGATAATAATTTCTTTTGCTGTGCAGAGGCTCTTTAGTTTAATTAGATCTCATTTTTCTGTTTTGGCTTTTGTTGCCATTGCTTTTGGTGTTTTAATCATGTAGTCTGTGCCCATGCCTATGTCCTGAATGGTATTGTCTAGGTTTTCTTCTAGGATTTTTATGGTGTTAGGTCTTATGTTCAAATCTTTAATTCATCTGGAGTTAATTTTTGTATAAGGTGTAAGGAAGGGATCCAGTTTTAGCTTTCTGCTTATGGCTAGCCAGTTTTCCCCACATCATTTATTAAACAGGGAATCTTTTCCCCATTGCTTGTTTTTGTCAGGTTTGTCAAAGATCAGATGATTGTAGATGGATGGCATTATTTCTGAGGCCTCAGTTCTGTTCCATTGGTCTATATCTCTGTATTGGTACCAGTACCATGCTGTTTTGGTTACTGTAGCCTTGTAGTACAGTTTGAAGTCAGGCAGCGTAATTCCTCCAGCTTTGGATTTTGTTTTGGGTTTTTGTTTTGTTTTTTTGTTATTTTTTATTTTATTTTTTGCTTAGGATTGTCTTGGCTATATGGGCTCTTTTTTGGTTCAATATGAAGTTTAAGGTGATTTTTTTCAATTCTGTGAAGAAAGTCAGTGGTAGCTTGATGGGGATGGCATTGAACCTATAAATTACTTTGGGCAGTATGGCCATTTTCACAATATTGATTCTTCCTAACCATAGCATGGAATGTTTTCCCATCTGTTATGTCCTCTCTTATTTCATTGAGCAGTGGTTTGTAGTTCTCCTTGAAGGGGTCCTTCACATCCCTTGTAAGTTATATTCCTAGGTATTTTATTCTCTTTGTAGCAATTGTGAATGGGAGTTCACTCATGATTTGACTCTCTGTCTATTACTGGTGTATAGGAATGCTTATGATTTTTTCACATTGATTTTGTATCCTGAGACTTTGCTGAAGTTGCTTATCAGCTTACGGAGATTTCGGGTTGAGACAATGTGGTCTTCCAAATGTATAATCATGTCATCTGCAAATAGAGACATTTTGACTTCCTCTTTTCCTAACTGAATATCCTTTATTTCTTTTTCTTGCCTGATTGCCCTGTCCAGAACTTCCAACACTATGTTGAATAGAAGTGGTGAGAGAGGGCATCCTTGTCTTGTGCCAGTTTTCAAAGGGAATGCTTCCAGTTTTTGCCCATTCAGTATGATATTGGCTGTGGATTTGCCATAAATAGCTCTTATTATTTTGAGATACATTCCATCAATGCCTAGTTTATTGAGAGTTTTTAGCATAAAGGGCTGCTGAATTTTTGTCAATGGCCTTCTCTGCATCTATTAAGATAATCATGTGGTTTTTGTCTTTGGTTCTGTTCATGTGCTGGATTATGTTTATAGATTTGTGTATGTTGAACCAGCCTTGCGTCCCAGGGATGAAGCCGACTTTATAGTGATGGATAAGCTTTTTGATGTGCTGTTGGATTTGGTTTGCCAGTATTTTATTGAGGATTTTAGCATCAATGTGCATCATGGATATTGGCCTGAAATTTTCTTTTTTTGTTGTGTTTTTTCCAGGTTTTGGTATCAGGATGATGTTGGTCTCATAAAATGAGTTAGAGAGAATTCCCCCTTTTTGGATTGTTTGGAATAGTTTCAGAAGGAATGATACCAGCTCCTCTTTATACCTCTGGTAGAATTCAGCTGTGAACCTGTCCGGTCCTGGACTTTTTTTGGTTGGTAGGCTATTAATTGTTGCCTCAATTTCAGACCTTGTTGTTGGTCTATTCAGGGATTCAACTGAATTGAAGAGGTTGGTTAATAGGTATAAAATACAATTAGATAGGAGGAATAAGTTCTTGTGTTTGATTGCACAATAGGTGACTACAGTTAACTGTAAAGTATTGAACATTAAAAAATAGCTGGAAGAGAAGCTTTTGAATGTGAATCAAAGATCAGCTAGTTGTAGATGCATAAATTTGTTTCAGGGCTCTCTATTCTGTTCCATTGGTCTATATGTCTGATTTTATGCCAGTGCTATGCTGGTTTGGTTACTACAGCTCTGTGGTGTATTTTGAAGTCAGGTTAGTGTGATGCCACCAGCTTTGTTCTTTTTGCTCAGGACAGCTTAAGCTATTTGGGTTTTTCGTGATTCTATATAAATTTTAGGATTACTTTTTCTATTTCTGTGAAGTATTTCATTGGTATTTTGATAGAGATTGCATTAATCTGTAGATCATTGTCAGTAATATGGCCATTTGAACCATATTAAATCTTCCAGTCCATGGACATGACATATCTTTTTACTTATTTGTTTTCTCTTTAGTTTCTTTCATCAATGTTTTATAGTTTTTAACATAGCACTTTCATTTCCCTAGTTAAGTTTATTCCTAGGAAACTATTTTGTAGCTACTGTAAGTGAAATTTTTTTCTTGATTTCTTTTTTAGGTAGTTCACAACTGGCACATAGAGATCCTGATTTTTATATGTTGATTTTGTATCTTGCACCTTGACTGAATTCATATATAAATTCTAATAGCTTTTTAATGAAATCTTTAGGGTTTTCTCTATATAAGATCATGTTCTCTGCAAATAGGAATACTTTTACTTCCTTCTTTCTGATTTCTTTCTCTTGCCTAATTGCTCTGGCTAGGATTTCCAGTACTATATTGAATAGAAGTAGTAAAAGTGAATGTTCTTGTCTTCCTCCAGGTCTTAGGGAAAAATCTTTCAACTTTTCTTCATTTAGTATGATGTTAGCTGTGGGTTTTCATATATGAAATGTTGAAATACATACCTTCTATATCTAGTTTTTTAAGAATTTTTATCATGAACAGATGCCTAATTTTTGTCAAATGCTTTTAAAGCATTTATTGAGATGACTTTGGTTTTTGTTTTTCTACGGGGATATGGTGTATCACATGTATTGCTTTGTGTATGTTAAACCATTCTTGTATCACTGGGATGAATCTCACTTGATCATACTGAATGATCCTCTCCATGTGCTATTGAACTCCGTTTGCTAGTATCTTGCTGAGAATGTTTGTATCTATGTTAATCAAGGATATTGGCCTGTAACTCTCTTTTTTTGTTGTGCCTTTGTCTGGTTTGGAATCAAGGTAATGCTGGCCGTGCTATGCTAAGTTTGAAAGTATTCCCTCCTCTTCACTTTTCTGGAATAGTTTGAAGAGATAGAAACAACATATTTTTAAACGATAAGGAGCTATTATAAGTAACTTTATGCTAAAAAATTACCAAAATTGACCACATAAGAATTTTCATGAACAGCCTATATTTGTTAAATAAATTGAATTTAAAATTTCAAACCTCCCCACAAAGTAAGTTTCAGGCCCAGAGAGTTTCACTAGTAAAGGATAGCTAAAACAACCTTTAAAAAGGACATTGGAGAACGTGTGTTACTTAATTTACATTCAAGACTTCAAAGGTACCATAATCCAGACAGCATGATATTAGTCAAAAAATAGGCAAACATATCAATAAAATAGAATCAAAATTTGGAAATAGACCCCTGCTTATATGGTCAATTTCTAGCATGTGCTAAGTAGTTTGGTATCATAAGGCAGCTACTTGTTGTTAGTATGCCCTCATGAGGAAATCGAGACACAGACAAATATACATATTGGTTATATAACCAGATAAGGGCTACACTTCTAGCAAGTGGCAGGGCCAATATTCAAAACAGGCAGTCTGCTCCAATAATCTATTCTCTTAACCCATGACACTGTTCTGCTTCGATCGCAAGTGTTCCATTTTTGAGGTAACATTGTAAAACTCTGGGAAGATTTATAATTAAAGGTATAAATGGTCACATAAATCAAACCTATAGTATTAACATTTTAAGCTATGTTTAGGAGAAAACATTAGTGATTATTTGATTTTAATTACTTATAATATGAAATGACATGTTAGGGCAATTATAGATAAGCCTAGAGACAACTTGGATTTGTTTTGTATTTGTTACTGCATTGTTGTTTTTGTTTCTCAGAGAGAGGGTCTTGCTCTGTCACCCAGGCTGGAGTGCAGTGGCACAATCATAGCTCACTGCACCTTTAAACTCCTGGGCTCAAGCAACCCTCTCACCTCAGCCATGCAAGCAGCTGTAAGGGATCTTACTATGTTGCTCAGGCTGGTCTTAAATGCTTGACCTCAAGTGTTCCTCCCACCTTGGCCTCCCAAAGCACTGAGATTATAGGCACAAGCTACTATGCCTGGCCTTAGATTTGTTATTTTTAATTTAAAAGTGAAAGAGAATTTGGCCAACATTTTAAGCAATGTTGGAACATTAAAGAGTGCTTTAGATCACCTGGGTATACCAAGGGGTGCAGACTGTAGAAGTGGTCCCTTCCAGCTTGAGGAGTATGTTGTCACTGTTATTGATAGCATATCAGTACATGATGATAATAAAAGACAGACCAATAATACTTAATTGCTTTTATTATTGTTTCAAAATTCTCTACAGATCACATACCCCTTTACTGTCTATACCCAGAGTGGACCACATCCGTCACTCCCATTGATATGTCACTACTTTAAACTCCGCATATTTGTAAGTTTAAAGTTTTATATTTATAAAGATTATTTAAGTTCTTTATATGATTTGGTTTTCAGACAATTGGATTTCTTGAAGAAAATAAAGAACATCAACTATAGAAATGCAATTTAAAGTATATAAGAAAAATTAATTCACTTGTAAATGTGACTTTAAAATAAGTGTTAAAATTTGCTAGATTTATAAACTGAAAGCCAAGATTTGTGAGTTGAACCTAAATGATAGGAATGATAAAGCTTTTTATGTGCCAAGGCTTTTATAAACATTTTTTACACATTAACTCATTTATTCCTCATAGCTACCCATTAGTATTCCCAGTTTACAGAAGTAGAAACTGAGACCTCAGCGGGAAGTAATAAAGGCACCTCTACAGAGTTGTAGTGAAGGTTAAATGAGTTGATGTATATATACAAGGATAAGTCACTGGCCCAAAGTCACAGTAAGGAGAGCTAAGACTCAAACATTGGCGTCTTCTTGAGTCTGAGCTCTTAAACTCTTGAATTTGTAACTTTATTTAAATTGAATCTTAATTTTTAAGGCAAAGACAGCCCCTGAAAATCTCTTCTGAGCATAAAATCCATGTTTCAAGGACACTATAGGTGTCAAAAAGAACATTGACATTATCAATTCCATAAGTAAGATATTATTACAGAAGATAAAACTTAGATTGAGGTTTAATAACCTGCCCAAGGCTAACCACCTAATAACTGACAGGGCATGCTCTGTCTCGAATCTGTCTACTCCACAGCTAATAGTTTCAACCATGTGGGCTGAAAATACCTGAGCACCTTGCTCAGTATGGTCCACAGACCAGCAGCACGAGGCACCACTTGAGAGCTGATGGAAATGCAGAATCTCAGACGCCACTGGCAAATCAGAATCTGCATTTTAACTAGATTTTCAGGTGATTCCATGCACATTAAAATTGAGATACACTGCTGTCTCTGACCTACCCTCTAACTCCCTACCACTGAGAATCTGCTGGGCCTCTTAACACATCTTCATTATGTTTCGATGATATTTTCTGCTCAGCCCTTCAGCTAGCCAAAGGGAATAAACAATGGGGTAAAGATACCTGATTGATGAGTATCAGAGAAAAGAGCTACATAATAAAGAAGAAGGGAAATAAGACATTGAAGATTTCTCTGAATGTTTTAACTGGAAATAATCTCGCTCATCCACATCACTCACTTAATATGTACCTAAAGCCTAATCTTGTTATCATTTCAAGTGTCCTTGTTTCATCTCTCTAATCATGTTTTAAGCACATTATAGGTATTATATGTATAAGTAGTGGACTGAATAATTTTTTATTTAGCCCTGATTACATGAACTCCCAATTTCAATTGGCTATGTTGAAATAAGAAAAAAAAAATATGAGTCCATCTTTTCATGGCTTAACATTTAAAGGATGAATATAAACTTTAATTCCATCACCAGTTCATTAGTTCTGTTCTACTTAACACAGGTGCTGCCAACCTGTCCCCATTTATTCTTTTCTTTTTTTAACAACACTTCAAGCTTATTTTTTCCAAAATTAAATTAACCATTTTCCTACAAAAATGACGTTTTATCTTATGGTATCTCAACTTATACGAGACTTCCCACTCAGGCACCCCAGCATTACATCATGGACCCATTCTCAGTTCCTCTTTCTGTGTCCTTAATTACAGTTGACCCTGCCTCCTAAATCTCTTTCTTATTTTCTCCTGCATGTACATTTCTACCTCCACGGGCTCAGTTAAAGCCCCTAATGTCTATCACCTCAACCACTGAAAGAGCTTCCTAATTGCTTTTCCTGCCTCTGGTTCTCCTCTCTTCAAATGGTAGAAAATTTCCTGTCTAGGAAACAAATCTGATCATGTCACTCTTCTGAAAAACCTCTAATGGTTCCACATTGTTTATGGGGCAATGTCCTGACTCTTAACCTAGCACTCAAGGCCCTTGAGAACGGCCCTGGCCTGCAATTTGGGCCTCAACTCCCTGCTCTTCCAGTGTGCCCACAACTTCAGTGTTCCTGAATGGCTCACTCATTCCCAGATGTATCTTCTCAAGCTGTTCTCTGCCAGGAATGCTCATGCCCCATCTCCATTAACAAACACTTAATATTTATTACAAGTCCTGGCAGAGATGTCTCCTCTTTGAAGCCCTTCCTACCTCCCACCACCCCCCTCTAAATCAGTGGTAGACAAACAGCATCAGTATCACCTGGAACTTGTTAGAAATGCAAATTCTCGCTTTACGTATCTGGGTGCTTCTGTATTAGGTACGTATATATTTAGGATCGTTAGCTTTTCTTGTTGGATTGATCCTTTTACCATTATGTAATGCCCTTTTTTTGTCTCTTTTTTGATCTTTGTTGGTTTAAAGTCTATTTTATCAGAGACTAGGATTGCAACTCCTGGTTGTTGTTTTTTTTTTTTTTTTTTTTTGCTCTCCATTTGCTTGGTAAATTTTCATCCTTTTGAGCCTGTGTGTGTCTCTGCATGTGAAATGGGTCTCCTCAATATAGCACACTGATGGGTCTTGACTCTTTATCCAATTTGCCAGTGTCTTTGGATTGGGGCATTTAGCCCATTTACATTTAAGGTTAATATTGTTATGTGTGAATTTGATCCTGCCTTTTTGATGCTAGCTGGTTGTTTTGCCCATTAGTTGATGCAGTTTCTTCATAGTGTTGGTGGCTGGTGTTTTTGTTTTGGTGTGGAATCATTAGGATTTCCTACATGTAAGATCGTGTCATCTCTAAACAGAGAATTTTACTCCTACTTTCCAATATGGATACTTTTTATTTTTCTTGTCTAATTGCTCTGTGTAGGACTTTCAGTATTGTGTTGGATAGGAGTGGTGAAAGTGGGCATCCTTGTCGCATTCCAAATTGTAGGGAAAAACTTTCTTTCATCGAGTGTGACTTTAGCTGTGGGTTATTCATGCATGCTGTTTATCATTTCAGTTAGTTTCCTTCAACTCCTAGTTTATTAAGTGCTTTCATAATGAAATGATGATGAATTTTGTCAAATGTCAGATTTTTCAGCATCAGTTGAAATGATCATGTGCTTTTTTAGCTGTCATTCATTCTGTTAATGTAGTATATTATGTTGGTTGATTTTTGGATGGTGAATCATCTTTGCATTCCAGGAATAAATTCCACTTTGTCATGGTGTATATTTCCACTACTATGCCAGTGAATTCTGTTTGCTAGTATTTTGCATTCTGGTCTGTATATTCTTTTGTTGTAATATCTTCAACTGGCTTTGGTGTTAGGGTAATACTGGCCTCATTGAGTTAGGAAGTGTTCTTCCCTCTTTAACTTTTTTGGAATAAATTGGGAAGAACTGGTGTTAATACTTCTTTAAATGTTTGGTAGAATTCATCAGTGAAGCCATCTGGTCTAGACTTTTCTTATTGGGAGGTTTTTGATTACTGATTCAATCTCCTCACTTGTCTAAAGTGTAATCATTTCTATTTCTTCATCATTCAGTTTTGGTATACTGTTTCTAGGAATTTGTCTACTTCATTGAGGTTGTCCAATTTGTTGCTATACAGTTGTTTATAATAGTCTCTTACAACCCTTTATTTCTACAAATTCAGTAATGTCCCAACTTTTCTGATTTTAGTAATTTGAGTCATCTTTGTTTCTTAGTCTAGCTAGAGGTTTGTCAATTTTATTGATCTTTTCAAAGAGCCAATGTTTGGTTTGTTTTTCATTTTACTATTTTCTATTTATCTCTGCTCTGTTATTATTTCCTTTCTTCTGCCTAGACTTTTTTCTAGTTCTTTAAGAGGTAAAGTTAGTTAGGTTATTCACTTGAGATCTTTTTAAATGTATGCATTTACAGCTAACAATTTCCATCTTAGCATTGCTTTTACTGCATTTCCTAAGTTTTGGCATGCTGTATTTCCATTTGTCTCAGTATTTTCTGATGTCTCTTATATTTTATTTGACCCATCATTTATTTACTTTCCATATGCAAATTTTCTATTTCCCTTCAGTTATTGATTATCTAGTTTCATTCTATTATAATCAGAAAAGATACTTTGTGATTTTAATCTTCCCTAAATCATTAACACTTGTTTTGTGGACTACCATACGGTTTTGTCTCAGAAACTGTTCCATGTGCACTTGAGAAAAATGTATATTCTATTGTTGTTGGGTGCGTGTTCTATATATGTGAGTCAGGTCCAGTTGGCTTACTGTATTGTTCAAGAAGTCTCCTATTTCTTTATCTTCTTCCACCTGGTTGCTCCACCCATTATTGAAAGTGGGGTAATGAAATCTACAACTATTACTGTAGAACCATTTCTCCCTTCAATTCTGTTAATGTTTGCTCTGTATATCTTGCGGGGTCTGATGATAAATGCATATTTAGTTGTTGTATTTCCATGAATTTACCCTTTTCTCAATATGGTGTCCTTCTTTGTCTCCTTTAACAGTTTTCGACTGAAAGTCCGTTTTGTCTGTTATTAATTATTAGTATAAGCCACCTCAGCTCTCTTTTTTAGTATTTACATGGAGTATCTTTTCCATCCTTTCACTTTCAGGCTGAGATCTAAAGTGGGTCTCTGTAGACAGCATATAGTTGGATCATGTTTTCTATCCATCTGCCAGTCTCTTCCTTTTGGCTGGAGAGTTTAATCTCTTTACTGATAAGGAGAGACCAACTCTTGCCATTTGCTATTTATTTTCTCTCTGCCTTAGAGGAGTTTTGTCTCTCATTTCCTCATTACTGTTGTCTTTTGTGTTTGATTTTTTTGTAGTGACACATTTTAGTTCCCAATTTTGATATGATGAGGTACTAGGAAGGATACTGAATATGGCTTTTAAGGGCTGTTCCTAACCAAGCTACACTGGGAAAAGTCTAAGATAATGGGCTATGCCTAGAACACCTCCAAGAAAGCTTCCCCTAAACTGTTCGCCTTATGCTCTCCATCTCCCCCTGCACCACCACCTCTTTAGGGACAAGAGACCAAGAAGCTTGCAGAAGTTCTTATCTATCTATCTTCAGTGATTGAGTCACTTTATTATGAGGACTAGGTCCTCACCCAGAGCATGATGGACACAGACTACTTCTCCACAGGGGAGAGACCAGCTTAAATTATGGTTAACACTCTTTTTTACTCATTGCTTCTGCACCTGTCAGTCAGTCAGAAGTGGTGTCTCTTGTCACTTGAGTGTGTGCTGCTTCTTCCACCAGCAGTTACTTTGAAATTGTGGTTCCTTCTTTTGATTCTGTTGCTTATATAAGGGATAGGTCTTGCCAGCCCAGTCCCCCTCTAGAAATGACCAAATCTGTTCAGGTTTTAGTGACTCATCCTGTACACACCAGCTATCCTTACCCTTTTTAATGAAAAAGCAAGCTGTGGCTTGGATCCTGTGAAGTGTCAGAGGGAGTACTCTACTCTGAGCTTACTCAGGGCTACATTTTAGTCATGAAATATATATACCTTAGTTCTCATGAATTGGAGGTTTGACTGCCATCTTCTGTATTTACCTTGTGGATTCGGGGAGAGCAGTTTTTTGTAACATCTCTAGGAAACACAGGTTTGTAAAAGTCCTCTGTGCTTCTCCTAGGTGCATCATTTCTGGCATGGCTTCAGGAAGCATTGTGCTATTTTACAATGACTTTAACCGGTGGCATCATGAATACCAAACCCGCTACTGATGATGGTGACAGCTGTGCACCAACTCTGCCCCTAGGATGAGCAGAAGTACCCGGAGCATCATTCTTGTAGAAATAGCTACCACATCTGAATGAATGTAACTTAAATTTGCTCAAAGAAGCAAAATATTTTTAAAAGTTATTAATAATTGCTATTTTTGTAGTCTTTTTGCTTGACTTTTTCTGTGGGGGGGGACGACTAGCGAAGCAGAAAACTAGCTGCTGGGTTCTGTAGTTTTAAAAAAAATCATCTATATTTTTAGTCATAATGAGAAGTCTATTTTCACCAATTATGGAAACATTCAGTGGAGCAAGTAAACCACTTACTTATTCCAGCTATAATATTATGAAGAACATATCCCATGCATCATCTAAAAGCTTGAGAAATAAATAATTAATAGGATTTTCACAGTGGGGAAGTGGGTTATAATATTGGGATAGGAAAATTTTATGCTGTAATTTGGGTCCTGTATTTTCCCAAACAATTGTGCTTTTTCAGCACTAATATTTCTGAGATTTAAATAGTAATGTATAAATTATGGTAAATGTAATTTAAAACATTCAGTTAATTCTATCATCAATCAATATTATTCTTCAAGCATGTTTTAGACCTATAAAAATATGGTTTGGGGGAGACTTATTTTATTGTGTGGTTAGCACAAAGAATCTAAGTAAGTTATAGCAAGTGTGAAATAAATAGTTACTGTTTTTTCCTGATCTGTCATCTTCATAGCACAACAAAATGAAATGATGGAAATGCTCTTGGGCTCACACCCTTGTTGTTTGTTTTTCTTTTAAAAAGTAAATGCAAGTACCAAAGCTCACTATTGCGTCTGCCTGTGCCCAGACAATGGGGCGGAGCCATCACTGGGGCACCCCCTTCCCTTCCCTCCCTGGGTTTGCAAATAGAGGCTACCAAGTGCTGTATTCAGCAACACCTGTTTGTTTTATTGTTATTAAACTATCTATCTATCTATCAATCATCAATCATCTCCACTTTCCTTTTGATTGATTGATTAGCAATTTGTACTAAGAAACAATGATGTTATTTGGTGTTGTATAATTCTACTTTTCTAGTAGATGATGATGATTACTGTGTGGAATTCTGTTAAAAATATTTGAGAAAAGGCCTGTATTGCATAAATAAATTCTTTGTATGTTGTGAACTTTGATCTCTCTCTATTATTTCTCTTGCAACAGACCTCAAGTGGTCCATCTTTTTTTCCTATACACTCAGCTATTCTGTCAAAGCAAGGATTTGGAATGAACAATTCCGTTTGACAGAAAAAGCTGAACAAAATGGCATCTGTAATTGAACTGCTGGAAATGCCTTTTTTGCTCCTAAATTTTAAACATCATTAATAAAATAATGATTCACAAAGAAAATGTCAAACTCTGATTCAGTCCAAAAGTTTTTGATGATCAATAACCAGTGCAAGAGGTCCTCCTGACCGAAAACAGGAAAATGAGCTTTTATTGGCCAGATCTCAACTGGTACTGAGACTCACGCAAATGACCTAGACCTGAATCTTACAAATGCCTAGACAAGGAACTTGTATGTGCCACTTCATCTGAGATCCATCATTAAGAAAGAAAATAGATGGTGAAAAATGGGGGAGGGAAAGTACATTTTAGAATCAAAAAGAAAAATCCAAGTTACTCATAAATTAACTGATGAACATGCTCACTGGCATTAACTTTTGTGAATATTATACTTTGGAAACTTACTTAAGTGAACAATGGTAGAAAAAAATATCAATAGCTAAGTCATATGCCACACAAATAATGATACTTCAACCACCCTATACTTTACAAGCCTGAAGCAAAGCTCCTCCTGAAACCTGAAAGAAAAAAAATCAGTATCTCTACTATCTTGTTTGTAAAACTTACAAGTAAGGAAAATTAATTTAAACATAAAAGTAGGCTGGGTGCAGTGGCTCACACCTGTAATCTCAGCACTTTAGGAGGCCGGGTGGGCGGATCACTTGAGGTCAGGAGTTCAAGACCAGCCTGGCAAACATGCTGAAACCCCATCTCTACTAAAAATACAAAAAGTAGCCAAGCATGGTGGCAGGTGCCCATTAATTCCAGCTACTCAGGAGGCTGAGGTAGGAGAATCACTTGAGCATGGGAGGCGGAGGCTACAGTGAGCTGAGATTGCATCATTGCACTCCAGCCTGGGTGACACAGTGAGACTCTGTCTCAAAAAAAAAAAAAAAAAAAATTTAAAATTAAAAAAAGAATTAATACTTCATAAAACAAATATAGCTGGCATCAATACAAGAGGCTTCTTTTATTTATTTTTTTTGAAATGCAGTCTTGTTCTGTCACCAGGCTGGAGTGCAGTGGCGCCATCTCGGCTCACTGCAACCTCTGCCTCCTGGGTTCAAGCAATTCTCCTGCCTCAGTCTCCTGAGTAGCTGGGACTACAGGCGTGCACCACCACACCTAGCTGATTTTTGTATTTTAGTAGAGACCGGGTTTTACCATATTGGCCAGGATGGTCTCAATCTCTTGACCACGTGCTCTGCGTGCCTTAGCCTTTCAAAGTGCTGGGATTACAGGCGTGAGCCACCACACCTGGCCCAAGAGTTTCTTAATGATAGAATCTGTTCAGTATAACATTTACAGTTTGTTTATTCAACAGTTACTTGTTCAGTTTTAACTCCTTAAAAAAACTATTACTTTACATAAATGTAAACTGGTTAGGAAAAGAAGTCAAAGGAGAGGTGTTTTGGGGCTGGAAATGAGGGACCTACAACGAAGGGAGCAGTTCGGCTGCACAGGGAGTGAATGCAGCTGGATGGGCTATGCTTGGGCCACATGTAGTAACTGAAGGCTGGTTTAAAATGCACTGCCTCCAGAAATCAGACTTTCCTCCCTGACATACTGATTCTTACTGAAATGTCAACAATCAAGTCCCTGAGATGCTGTCATTTAAGAAATACCATTCAATCTCTGGGAGAAAGTAGGAGGGCCAAGAGACAACATGAACATCTGAAAAACATCGACAGAAATGTGTAGACAATGGACTCTCAGATGACAGCATCTTACTCCCCAAGTACAACAAAAATAAACGTTTTCATACATTACTTTCGTAAAAAGAGCTATTTTATCCACTGAGAAACATCACACCTCACTTCTGCTTAGCATACACAACAGGAGGATTCAAAGTGTCTTGCACAGGAATCATGAGTAACTACGAGTAGGGCATGAGGTCAGGAACTGATAACCCAGGGTTGCCCTTTCCACTCACTCTAAGAGCAGCTGAGCCCCAGGGTCAGGGGCCGACCATATGCTTGGTCTCACATGTCCTCCTTGCCTGTCAGAGGGGCAGTGAGATGGCAGTGGTTGTGTGAGTCAAGCTTGCAGGAGATGGTCAGGGAACCTGGGATGTAGCCCCGCCTGCAGCTACTTTATACCCTTTTTAGCAAAAACAATTAAAGCAGCTCACAGCAGCTTAGATCCACCATGAGAGGTGGCTGAGGTAGACAGTTTCACTAGGTTTCTTTGATACCTTTTTACTGGATCTGATCTCAAGAGCTCCTAGCCATGCAAATCATGGACCACTCTCCATCCCTGCTAGAGAAGACAGCTGACCCATGATATATACAGATTCCTTCTGGATCCAGAAGCAGGAGTGTCATTTAGAAGTCGGAATAACCCACCACTGAGCTTGGTGGAGAAAGTTCACCAGTTCCTGGTATGTGTTGATTACAGATTAGCAGCCAGCCCCACAGCCTCACATGGAATCACATCATGCCAAAGTATGTTCACAAACAGAAGCAGAGTGTGACTTAAGTCTCAAAATCTGCATAACCTATACATGAGCGAATGTGCTAGTGCCTCCACTTGGCTATTTTTGCCCTCCCACATGGAAGGAAATCATTTCCTACTTCAAGCAGGAGAGGAATCAGCCCAGCTACCCCCATTTTACGTATCATAAAGTTGAATTACTGTTAATTCTGCAGGCTTCACAAGTTATCCTTGCAGGGGAAGGAGACTGGGAAGTTTCAAAACTTCCTACTTTTAAGAAGGAAAGGCAAGACCATAAAATACCAAATACATAAACAGCCGAACGAACAAACCACTTTAAAGTTCTAGTTCCTCTCAGATGAGTGGGAGAAAAATCTTTCGGATTTTTCTTTTAGATAGACTTGAAAAGTTGAGTCCATGATGAACTTCTTATGTGCTCTATAATCATAAGATTGCTAAAAACCCAAGACTACTGTTAACACCACTGACACATCCCTCCCAGCCCTGGCTGCTAAGAACCAGAATTGCAGACTGCTCAGAGCAAGGCACATCACATTTTTCTCTCTAATGAAATGAAAGGTGGTTTGGCCTTTAGGCAAGCAATCTCTTTTGAGAGAGCTGGGCTCCTCCTGCAAGCTTGGAAGACAAACTGTGACTGCTCCTGTGAATTATGAGATCTTGGTGATCTATGCCAGAAACATGAAGTGAACTATTTTTCTGTCTCAAATTCAGGGATATTTTTCCTTGCCAAAACCAAGATTCCAGGGAGTTGGGAAGGCTTGTCATTTCCTCATACCTGGCAGGAAGCTGGCTGCTTTGCAGCTTTGGCCTTGGATAATTTGAAAGACATCCCCAGAACTGACTTCAGCCTCAACACAGACAGGCATCCAACCATGCCTCGCAATGCAACAGACTCAGCCTGCCTGACTGTGCTGGAGGCCCGTGGTGCCCAGCTCCACCCAAAATGAAGGGGCACTGCAGGGCCAATGACTGTCTCTGTAGCAAAGACAGACCATCCCTCAGCCATGCAATGCCGGCAAGGCCTTCCCACAGCTGTGTTCGGGTTCAAGGCTTTGGTTTTTATCAAAAACGTAAGATTGCCCCTTAGAATCCCCTGGCCAAGACTCACCAAAGTTGCATGTCAGCTTCCCTCTGGAAAAACCACTCTCTGACTTTGATCTAAATGGCCACAGGACTTTTAACACTTCAGCGCCCCTGCTTCTGATAACTTCTCAGCCACTGACTAAGTGGTAGAAAAAGAAGGGTGGTTTGGCCTTTAGGCAAGCTATCTCTTTTGGGAGAGTCAGGCTCCTCCAGCAAGGTTAGAAGACAAACTGCGAATGCTCCTATGAATTAGCACCCCACCTGTGTCTTACACACGCAGCACTCCTAATGCATCTCTGATGGCCGAAAGAGGCAACCTTGTCGTGGGGCACCTGCCTGCCTTGCCAGCCAGAAACACCGAGGCCCAGCTCCAGTGAGCCTGGGGAAACTCTTGACTGGTCCATTTTCTTATCTACTAGACAAGGACATTGGTATCTATCTCTTGGGGCTGTGGCATATCAGAAGTGAGATAGGATGAAATACCCCATAAGCTATAAACTTGTGTGATTGGCATGACCTTCTTTAGAAAGCAGCTGATTCTGCAACTGGGTTGCTCTGTTACTAGAACCTTACTCTTACTCTGCCCTCAAATCTGGCCTTTTGTGCCCCCTACCTGCTGACCTCAGGCTGACCGTCCAGAGCAACTAAAAAAAGGTTGCACCCCTTCTACATAACAGTCCTTCACGCAGCCAAAGACAGTGAGCAAATGTGCCTCTACTTTCCTCTTACCTCACAGTATTTTTCACCAGTCCTTGGCTGCCAGGCTTCACAGCCCCTTGCCACTCCAGCTGTCGGGTGATCACTGCTTTCTCTGCACCACACGCACCAAGGTCCCCAGAACAGAACTCCGTCCCTGGCTAGCACTGCCTGGGATCCGCCTGTGCTTCTCATGACACAGCTAAGATTATGCTAATGTTCAAGCAGCTCTGGTGGCTCCTAATGACCTGGTGATCACTGAAATCCTCCACTCCCAGATCTTCAGCCATGCTGCAGGCCAGGGCCTTGCCTTGGGTAGTTACAGAACTGAATCACAGCACTTCACACTTCGCTTCCACGCCGTGGGTTTGGATCAGTATCCTCACCTGCTGAGATCATTTTAAATGAGTCCATGCCATTTAAAAAAACAGAAAAGCATTCTTTCTAAGTTGTTATTCACATCATATGGGGGGAGAAAAGGTTAAGAACAAAGACTGAAGCTGCAGCCTGGCCGCGGAGCTGCCCTGTCCAGCACAGCAGCTACACTTGAAATGTGCCCTGTCCGAATTGAGACATGCTGCAAATCACACCAGATTTCAAAGGCTGAAAGTAAAATAAACATCCTAGTGATATTTTTTTGATACTGATTACATGCCAAAATATATTTGGATATATTAGGTTAAACAAAATATACTGTAAAAATTAACTTCGACTGCTTCTAAAAAACTTTTTTAACATGACACTAGAAAATGCTGACTTCTGTAGCTGCATATTTCTGTGGGACAGCAAGCTGTTCTAGAGATTTTCTCTCAGACATCAATCAGCACTCCTGCTTTCAACATGGTGAATCTGCCCTGAGCTGTCTTCACCATTTCCTAATTCATATTTCACCATTTAGCCATGAAGATATTCTGGGGAAGTTTGGCCAAATGCCTTCCATTTATATATTCAATACATTTCTGTCATAGCAACCTTTCTGAAAAGAGAGGGCGAGAGGAAGAGAGAGGAAGGGAGAGAAAATGAGAGGATGAGACGCGGCCTGGCTGATGTAAGGGAATCAACATGAAGAGTCCATGCCATTCTCTCTGTGCAGGATTTGAGAAACCCAGCAGTTAAGTACCTATATTTAATTTGGATTCTGAGAACAGAATTAAAGCTTAATAAATGTTTGTTGAACAAGTGGGCAGCTGAGCAAATGCGCGTATCAGAACCTTTATCTAGCTCCTCCCCTCCAGGCCTTGAATTAGCCCGGGATCGACAGGGTAACCCCGCCCGCCTCAGTCCCCAAAAGAACATGCGCTTTAGAGTCAGCAAAACCTAACACTGCATTGTGACTCCACCTCCTGCCAATTCTGTGACCTTGGATGTGTGACTGGACTTCTTGGTTGCTGCACTAGCACCACACACTTCTCTAGGATTTCCTGGGCTCATAGCATTTTCACAGGACGGCCAGGCAGTGCCACCCGTGCCGCGTCATACTACTTCTGGTCTCCATCCTCACAGAAGGCAGAGGAGTGTACCAAGAAGTGGCTCCTGCATCCTGACAGTGACTGGCACTGCCTGGCCACTTGTTTTCTTATCTTTAGTAAATATCTTTCTTTGAACCTCACAGTTCGAGGGAGAGAAATGGGTTTGGGGCTCAGATCAGTGCCAGAGGACTTGTTCTATCACTATTCGCATTTTTCTCCTTCTTCCTCTTATTAGCTCTTCCCTTCCATCAACAAAAAGATTTCTGTTGAAAGCTGTAAAAAAGCTTGCCCTGTAACCAAAGAGGAGGCAGAAGCAGAATGTTCTATACCTATACATCACTGCTTTTTTGCAACTGTCATCCTCCTGTAGCCTGACCCTGCTACAGCTGTGGGCCTAGGAAGCCCCCTACTCTCCCACACCTTGTGACTGACCTTTGGACCAGATCAGGTGTCAGCACCAGCCCAGAACTCACTGAGGCGCCTGGCCCATGAGATTGACTCATTCCTCTAAGTATCTGAACTAGAAGATCCAGAGTCAAGTTAGACGGTTTCAAGCCCTGGGACTGTAAAGCCTTGAGAAGTTGGGGACAGAGGCAGTACCAGGGTAACCTGAGCCACAGGTAAGTGAGTACTATGAGGGGACATAAACAAGAGCCTTGCAGAGAAACTGTCGCTTACAAGGCACTGGAAAAAGCAGAGGCAGGAGACCACACAACCTCAGAGACAGACAGGGGAACAGCTGCCCTGACTCTCCGCCCTTCCTGCTGCTGGTTCATAAGGTCTCTCTGTCACACACTAGGCACCTCATTTACTTTTAAGCTTCTGTGATGTGTGTGTGGTTTTCTTTCTTTCTTTCTTTCTTTTTTTGAGACAGGTTCTTACTCTGTCACCCAGGCTAGAGTGCAGTGGCATGATCTCAACTCACTGCAGCCTCCACCTTCCTGGTTCAAGTGTTTCTCCCTCCTCAGCTTCCTGAGTAGCTGGGATTACGGCATGCGCCACCACACCTGGCTAGTTTTTGTATGTTTAGTAGGGATGGGATTTCGTGATGTTGGCCAGGCTGGTCTTAAACTCCTGACCTCAGGTGATCCACCCACCTCGGCCTCCCAAAATGTTGGGATTACAGGCCCATTCTGCACCTATAAACAGACAAACTTCAACCGAGACACATCTCCATCTGTTCTCCCCAAGTCTCTTCTGTCCCCCAGGGTGACCCTGAGACTTTGCAAAACAGCCACTGGCACCCACTGGAACCAGGACCGAGGAGGAGAGCTTTGATCCCACACATCCTTTGCCAAACAACAACACAGAAACCTTTGCCCATCCCTGATTGCTTTTTCTCAAGAGGGAAAAGTTTATTGCAGGTTGGGTACACTTGTAAAAGGCAAAATCTAACAATGAGAACGAACTATAGGGCCCACCAGTTTAGAAGATGAGCGGGTAAAACAAATACACAGATTATGTACAATTATTAAAAAGAGCAGGGTGGTGGACAAAAAGGAAAAACTGCCAGCAGCCTTCCAGAGGGTTCACAGAGTATGTCCAGGAAGCACCTTCCCGCCCAGTCCGGGCCGCCTTGGGCACACCTCCTCGTGCGGTTGCCCGCCCTGCTCCAGATGAAATGCAGATGAAGAAGCAGGCGCTGGCGCTGAGGAGTGAGCTCGTTCTGCTCTGCAAGTCGCTGGCTTGTGGAGAAGACATGGCTGTGTGCCGCATGCGCCAAGCCTCTCACTCAACATACCCAGAGAGCAGGTTCATGGGCATTTCCTAATGCACATGTGGGAAGAGCCAGGGGAAACCCATAATGCCCAGGGAAGAAGTGGCTTCTCCCATGGTCTGTGCAACAATGAATACGCAGCACTGTCTCCGCTGAGCCCAGTGCCCCAAGCTGAATGGCTGGGCCGCTGCATCGGGCATCTGAGCACTTCTCAAAGCCTGCAATCCGTGTCCAACGACCAAATCGTCCTCTCAGGTGCTCACTTCTATTAGAAAGCCAGTCTCCTTAGCCCCCATATCACCTCTCACAGGGCACCCAAAAGGGACAAATGCAATTCCAAGTCTTTCGTTTAAAAAAAAAAAAAAAGAGAAAAGAAAAGAAAGGGAACGTTCTGAGTCTACTTAAATAAGGAAGCAGTCTTGGTTCATCCAAAGTGTTTCTATAAAAATGCATCAAATGCTGGATAAAAGTTGCACATTCTCCTGGTGAAGCTGTAAAATGTCCAATGAACTGAAAATGACTGGATGATCTGGAATGAGTCTCTCCGAACAGCTGTAGGCAGAGCAGAGGCAGCCTTCGATGCCTCCAGGAACCAGAAGGCAGAGCCCAGAGCACCAGGCCAGGCTCTGGCACGCCGGGCTCCGGTTTCCAGGTGGCCTGCAGAGGATGGGCAAACTCAGGCGTAGGCGGTGAGGACAAGGAGGCCTGCAGCAGGGAGGCCAGCGAGGCCGAGCAGAGGGCTGGCTTCCTGGGCGGCAGCGAGTGGCTTCGCCCATCTGCAGAAGGCTCAGTCTCGGTGACGGCGCCAGGTCCCAGCCCGCTCACCGCCCGTGGCAGCAGGAGGACAGTGGGGGGTGGGAGATTCCAGAGGGGCGGGGGCCGGGGTTGCTTCCCCAGGCACAGGGGTCTCCTCCACTGAGGGAGGAACTAAAGAGGTGGGCTCCATCCCAGGCCTGCCGCCGTCTTGACAGTGCTTGCTGCAGAAAATCTGCCCCTCCTTATCTAGAGCTGTGTTCTGAGGAGGAAACAGCAGAAACAACACATTACCTAGGCCCAGGCTCGAGTTCCAGCTGCCACGAGCGAGAGCGCGACAGAGCATGCACGGGCCTCAGAAACAGAAGAGGAGAAATAATGCCAAGCTTCTAACAGAAGCCTCACAGGAGAGCAATGGTTTCGGGAATCCACCAGGGGAAGGGGCTGTCCTTGGCCTCTGCTCCTACCCTGACCCAGGCTGGCAGCCCAGGAAACACTGGATGTCTGTTGTCTTCTCTCACTGTGGGCTGTGCCTGAGTTCTCACTGCTTCAGCCCAAGCCCAGACTTTAAGCTCAAAAAGCATTCTGAGACAATAAGCAAACTTTATGAGGATGCTCAGTCTTGGACAGTTTACTTTTCCAAAGAAAGTTCTCTGTCACAGATTGAAAAGTGACTCATATATCCTATAAATAAGTAATCCTCCTAAACTCCAGTGGCAGTGAAGCCTATAAAAGGCCTGGGAATCACATGGAACCACATTATCCTTTTTGAGATCCTTCATGATCTCCTCACCTGTCTTCTCTTCACATGAAGCAAAGCTTCCTTATCCTGACACATTCTGCAAGTTTTTAAATCTGCTCAGCTCTTCAAGGAACAGAGAAACAGCCACAGAGATGTGAGGCAGTCACCTTGTTTCTGAGCCTAGCTCAGGTAGGGACCCTGGTCCTCCTCTCTCCTTCTCTATTTCCTGCTCGTCCAGGGAAGCCTGTCAAGCTGCCATCTCACTGGGCTTCCCAAAAGTGAAGGAAACTACCGTTGCCAGGCACCTTTAGTGGAAAGGGACAATGGCCAGAAGGCATTTTGTAATGTAACTGCCCTGGAGAGAAAAGGGGGGAAATGCACTCGAGATTCTTTCAGTACTTTAACCAAAAAATAATAATAATAATAATAATAAATCTGGAGAAAATAAAAATGAACCACAGGGCTTTCTGAGATGAACTTGGACGGCGCCCCCAAGGGGCCACCTGTGGAATGTCTGCGTCTTCACAGGCCCTGCCAAGTCCAACCTGAACATTCATCGATTTCTGGCCGAGTACGGTGGCTCACACCTGTAATCCCAGCACTTTGGGAGGACAAGGAGGGAGGAACACTTGAGGTCGGGAGTTTGAGACCAGCCTGGGCAACAGACAGACTCCATCCCTACAAAGAATTTAAAAATTAGCTGGGTGTGGTGGCGTGCACCTGTAATCCCAGCTACTTGGAGGCTGAGGCAAGAAGATGGCTTGAGCTCAGGAGTCTGAGGGTGCAGTGAGCTAGGATCACACCACTGCATTCCAGTCTGGGCAACAGAGCAAGACCCTGTCTCAATAAACAAAACTCTCAAAACCCCTACAGTTTCCAAGGACAATTTCAGTTACCTGGAGAAGAGGTAACTGTGGAAAAGTTCTCTAAAAAATGCTCCCACCTACATGGGAACTAAAGAGGCAGCATACAGGTCTTTTCTACCATAAAGCGTCTCCTGGGTACAAGAAAACAATCCCCTCCTTATTTCTCCTTTTCTCTTCCTGTCAGGAGCACAGGGTGTCTGCAGCACAAAGCAGGCTGGCAGTGCGGTTAGTACATACCATGGCCTTGGACCTAGCCAGAGGGAAGCAATGCAGGCGGCGGGAGAGGCAGAAGGCAGGAGAGAAGCAGGGACAGAAACCAGACTTACTTTCAACAGAAGCAACACGAGTGAAACAGTTTTGTCTATCTTAAATTACGGAAACAAACCCAAATCCTTCCCCAGCTTCTCCCTGAAAGGAGGCATAATCTCCAAGCGAAGAAGGAAATGCCCTTGAATCTGTCCCTTCTCAGGTCTGCACCGCAGGGCGCCGAATGAAGGCGGCTTCTCGGCATTCCCTTCCCACCAGAAGATGGTCTCTCCTGGTCTCTGCAGCTGGGGCGAGCCCCCTGGGGCACACGGGAGGCCATCCTGCATGTGCCGTGCTCTGTCCTTTCCTACGTGTGCTAAGGACAAGTCCAAGAAAACGGAACTGTAATCCCACACCTCAGCCCTGTCTGAAACCAAGGCCTCACCCATTAAATTATCTTCTCTTATCCCAAAGGCTGGCTGACATCACACTTACAGATACACACTCATCTTTGGAAATGAAGTTGGAGAAAGAACAAAAGCCTTCACAAGGCACCCATTGGAAGCTCTGAAAAGCCACTTTTCACCTAAGTGAGAAACTGCAGGCAGGAGAACTACTGGACTCCTCCCGTGCTCTCACCAGCTGTTGGTCTGGGAAGGCAGGTGGTGTGGCAAGCTGAGAAGTTTTAAAATAAAGTTTTCCAGGGGTGTGCTTGGCTGGCTGGAAAGGATATGAGTAGGTACAGAAGACCCACGCCAGTAAGCAGCTGAGAGCTGGACGGCGGCATCAGAAACTGAGACAAGTGCGCAGGCGTGAGAGGGGCGTGAGGGGCAGGGGTGGGGCACGCCGGGCAGCACAGTGTGTGAATACCAGGATTCTGCTTCGGGCTGTCACTGTCTCAGCGGGGTAAAGAAGGAAATGCTGAGGTGCCTCTCAAACTGTCAAATCAAACTGTCAAATAAAACGCAGATAACAGCATCAACTTTACTTTCTTTCACCTTTATGGACCAATTCCTATCCCATAATTTTCTCACTGAAGCCTCAGGCCCCAACTCTGGGGCTGAGAAAACACCAGGGTGACAGCAGAGGGGAAGGTCCTATCTGTAAGTGACACAGCAGTTGTCTGATGATTCAACCTCCAGACGGCTGACACTGTTTCCACTATCATTTGTATCTGCAGAAAACCAGGTTAGCCCCACAGTCTCAGTTATGAGGACATAGGAGTACCAGGGAGAGTCATTTTGAGGTTGTTTTTAATATAAAAACACTTAAAACTGTTCCCGAAGACAGGACACAGATGCACAGTGAAGGGAGGAGGATGAGGAGGACGAGGAGGACGATACAGCAGCGTCGCGAGTTCCCCCACACAACTGTGCCCCAGACCAGGTCCTGTGCCACGGAAGAATCAGCGACAGACCTTCCCCTCCCTCTTTTGGGGACAGCCCAAAATTCACAGGCTGGCATTTTGGCCATTGAGAATGGGTGCCACCAGAGGCGAGCCTGATTGAATTTTCCTGTAGGTACTGAGTGGGATCATGACATCAGCAGTGCCTCAGAGCTAACAGCCTGCAGAGTTGTGTAGGGAACATGGGGTTAGAGGGGACACCCTGCCAACATGCGCAAAATGACAAGTGAACACTGAAAACACACAACATTTACAATCGCCATCGGAACTGCAAACAATAAAGGGTTGTTTGTTCACACAAACACCCTGTCAGAGCCCAGGGGTCTGTCTTTTGACTGCTGAACTCCTCATCAGCAAATGGAAAATGGAATTTGTAAACCACACAACACAGGTTCTGTCTGAGGGGGTCTAAACATCATTATCCAGGACAGAGCCCATAGAACAGCAAATCATTCCAGAACCTCAGCTGAGAGCCAGCTGTATCTGGGCCCGAAGAAAAGTGACCCCAGCAACGACTCTCTTCGCAGTCTCTGAGCAAACTCTTCTAAGCCCGGGGCACAGGGCGGCTAAAGGTTCTTCCTCTCTGAAGACTTAATATGGTTATTAAATTCTGATCTCAACCAATCTCTCTTCTTAAGGCTTTTCATGACATGTTGAGTATGCCAATTTTTAATGTTTGATTTTTCTAAATTTTCCAAGAAGCTGCCTTACAACGCAGTGCACGGCGAGGCTGCGTACACGGAGCCCATCCATCAATGCTAGCTCTCGCAAGGGAATCGCTGGAAACATTCTCATGCTGTTGGCTCAATCAAGATGGTTCTTTTCAAAGTGTCTAAGCTGTAATTCTTTGACAACTCTGACTTTCTCAGGCTTTCAGTAAAACACTACTAAAATTCAAGGAAAACCACAACTCAAAAGGCCTTCCCACTGCTTTGGCACAGAGCACCCCCAAGTCCTGCAAGCCATCAAAAGATTCAGCTTGCAAACCCAGGCTCCGTCTGGAGAGGGAGAGGGAGGGCATACTTGCTGGCCGGGAGCAGCTAGTGAGCTGCAAGGACACACAGAGGGCGTCCACATCAATGCAGCTGCCGGGGGACAGAAGAGAATGACGGTACGGTGGGTGCTCAGAACCTGGTGGACGCTCAATCCATGTAACAGAGTGATGCACGCCCGCAGGGGGTGTGGGGTATGTGGGGTGTGAAGGGGTGTGGAGGTATGTGGGGTGTGGGGGGTGTGCGGGTATGTGGGGTGTGCAGGGTGTGGGGAAGTACGGGGGTATATGTGAGGTGTGTGGGAGTTGGGGGCGTGGTGTATAGTGTGGGGTGTGTGGGGTCATGTAGGGTATGGGTCTGTGGGGGGGTGCGGTGTGTGAGATGTGGGGATGTGGGGGGGTGTGGGGGAGTATGGGGGTATATGTGGGATGTGGGAAGTGTGTGAGATGTGGGGGATGTGGAGTGGGGGAAGTGGAGTATGGAGTATGGTGGGATGGCGGATGTGTGTGCGGCTTCCTTCCAGCTTCTATCTGGACCCCGTGTCTTCCTAGGGAAGGCTCCCAGACAACCATGCACCATGAGAATATACCACGGTTTTACTTCTAGTTGGGTAGGAAACAAGCAGGACGTTCCCCAGAGGGTGAGAGGCTTGTCCCAGGTATGAGTGACAGAGCTGTGGAGACCGCTCTTCCTTAGCTGTCAGGACTCAGGGTGCTGGGGGAGGGGGCCCCGTTGTGAAACTCAGATGCCAGTCACCTCAGCAGATCTGATTTGAAAGCTGCTCCAGCCAACTGTGGCTCCTGGGAGTGGGGTGGGGAGAACCAAGGTCCCTGCCTGGGTGGCTGGTTGGCCTGTACCTGCTCACGGTGGCAGCAGGGAGGCGCACAGAGCTGGATTTCCCGCCCAGCGTCACTGGCTCAGGCCTAGAGGGCCGCTGTAGGGTGTGCTGCCCTCGCTCTGGTTCAATGTTTTTTCCTTTTTATTCATTTACTCTCATGTCTCTTTTCATTTTAATTTGTTGTATTTATGTATTTAGGAAAGCTGCCTTGAAACATTTTGGAAGAAGAAAAGACCGAAAAAATAAGGCCATCATTATCACTGACATCTCATAAAATGTTACCAAACCTGAAAAACAAATATATATTTTTTTCCTTGGTTCTATAGTTTTAAAAGCCCCAAACTGTCTTTTATAAAACACTAATTTTTTAAAACCGACATTTGTTTAGCTTTGGCTGTTTCTTATCCAAAGTCTCAAAGAATAATTCACATCTCAATCTATTTCTGAAGCCTTAAGTAGGCACAGAATTAATTCCTAACTACGAATCTCTCCAGGCTTGGGAATCTCCAGATGAGAAGGCAGAGAGGAGAGTGGAAGCAGCTGCCTGGAGGGCGCGGCCAGGAGCTCCTTGGCACCTGGACCCCCCCAGACCAGCCCTGCTGGTCCCTGCACAAGCCCCTCCACGCAGCACCCGAGGCATGAGAGTCCTGGACGAGTGCCCTCCACATGCCAAGCCAATCTTCACATGAAATAGGACCATGGAGGGCACCAGCTTTCATGCGAGAGCAGCCCCAGGTATCTAATTCAAAAACCTCAAGTCAAGGCCGACTCCACAGTCAGGCCAGACGCTGCCCCGTTCCACTCACCATGATGACGGAGACCCCGGTGGTGGTGCTGTTCTGTTTGGGGAGCGCGTTATTAAAGTGCTGTTTTAGTTTACCTGTTACCTCCGCTTGCATGTTATTCTCCTGGGAGGCATCATCCTACAGGAAAGAAAAGAATTGAATACAATGTTCTTCCATCCTCTCCTTCCCTGTTCTTTTCCTTAACAGTCCTCCTCCCCGCCCCCACAGCACTCCTCACCTCTTCCTCAGTGGGCCCATCTTAGCCACAGAATTAGGGGAACACCGATCTTTCAAAATAACTCATTGATAGCTCACGCCTGTAATCCCAGCACTTTGGGAGGCCAAGGCGGGCGGATCACAAGGTCAGGAGTTTGAGACCAGCCTGGCCAACATGGTGAAACTCCGTCTCCACCAAAAATACAAAAAAATTAGCTGAGTATAGTGGCGCGCACCTGTAATCCCAACTACTCAGGAGGATGAGGCAGGAGAATTGCTGACCCGGGAGGCAGAGGATGCAGTGAGCCAAAATCAGGCCACTGCATTTCAGCCTGGGCGACAGCAACACTTCATCTCAGAAGAAAACAAACAAACAAACAAATACTATTGTTATTCATTAGTCCCATGCCTCAGAAAGACCCCACACCATTCCCTCCACCCCTTAGGACTAGAGTAGGCCCAGGAGAGGGCACAGGTCTCCCAGGACACAAAGCAGGACATACTTTATGCTGCTGAGACCCTCACCCAAGGCACACAGTTTAGTATGATCCCTCCCATGGAAGCATCAAAGGTAATTAAGTTTTTTAATTTAATCAAGAATTCATTTAGGTGTTAGTCTTTATTGCTTATTTTTTTAAATGTGGCATCTTGGCTACCTGGTCCAAGAGCCACATCATTTAGCCCAAGAGAGCAGCAAGTGAGGTCCAGAGACACTGCATCCAGATGGAGGGTGGGCAGGGCAGTGGAGGTGCACAGGAGCTCCCCAACCCGAGTCAACAAAGCCTTGGGCTAAGTAAATTAACTTCACTCTCCTGGAGCCTCCCAGAAATGAGGGAGATGGAAGAAATGTAATTCCCACAGTCCCCATTTATTACATCATGTTTCCCTTCCAGAGACCACTGAAGCCTCTGGGAGGGAACCCTAGTCAGTATCACAGGCCTCCCCCCAGCTCTGAAGGGACTGTGTCTCAGCCTCCCCATCAATGGCAGGAGGTCACCTGGGAGCACATGCCCTGAAGGCATGGAGATGAGAGTCTGAAACAGGCTCATCTCTAGGCAAAGCCTGGAAACTCTCAAACCCCAGAACCACAGGAGACGAGAGCTAAGAGCCTCCTGAAAGAGCACTGTGGCCAACTCCATTTTGAGATGAGGAAACTGGGGCCAACAAAGGGACAGTGACTTGCCCCGGGGACTCACAGAGCAGGGTCTAAGACTGGGGCCCTGGTGCCAACTGCTTTCTTGGGGAGCATCTTCACGCTACTTGCTCAATGGGAAAGATAGACATTCCATCTACCACGGAGCTTGGATGCATAACTTCTGCATGTGCAAACACCACAGCGAGGAACCATGCTGTTGGCCACAGAGCAGAGATGTCCATTTCCTGGGATGGTGGGTACTTACTGACACCCAGGGGTGACTCAGGATTTGTCCCGCGGTACACCGAGCTTCAACATTTACCTGAAGCATTTGACTGATTAATTCCTAAAAACAAACAAACAAGTAAGACCAAGGATATAATTCCAGCATAAATACAGAAATCTGAGTTTGTAGCAAGCACTTCAGAGAAGAGCCAGCACAAGCTGCTAACTGATTCAAACTTAAACGTGATTACACCTACTCTCCTAGTGCCTTATAAGCAGTGCAAAAGAAGAGAAGGTCTCCCCTGAGTCCACATGTAACCAAGATGTTCTCACCGAAGAGTTTTGGACATTGTTGTTATTCCACAGTCTAAAAGTGAGGTATTTTTCTTTTCGACAATTCAGTCTGTCTCATGAGTTCACTCACCCCTGTATCCTGACAGGTGCCCGATAGGTACTTCTTGAATAAATGAAAGAATGAATGTTGAAAGCTTAGAGGAGCACAAGATAGAGGGGAAACTGGAAAGACGACTGGTCTAGCTTTAAGAATTTGGCCAAGAACTTCAGAGACCATACCGTGGGATGAACTTAAAAGAACCACCACACATTAAAAGCCAAGGAACTTTCCAGAATGCAATACCAAGAACAGCTACAGCCCCATGCCATGGGTGAGGACCCCACAACGTAATATGACCCACAGAAACAGGCTTGGAGGGTACCTTGGCAGAGTCCGTGATGTTATCCCAGTAGGGGGCTGGAAACTCCAGCTTCCCAGCCAAGATCTGGTCAAAGAGGTCTTCCTGGAGATTGTTCTCACTAAGCCAGTGACAAAGAAATGGAAGAAAAGTCAAAGTCACCATAGAGTTTTTCGACAAAGTGCCTACGGGGAGAGTGGGGAAAGGAGTCCAGTCTCTGGCTCTGACTTGGCCATTTCGTATCTCAATTATGCATCTCAATTCCATTTGTGATGACAAAACTTTTCCTTTCAGACAATGAGCCAAAGAACATTTCCATAGGCTGAGGAATTAAAGAGACAGAGACAATGACTCAAGATATTTGCTTAATGAATGCAGAGTTTCAGTCTGGGAAGATGAAAAGGTTCTGGAAAGGGACGGTAGTGATTCTTGCACACGGTGTGAATGTACTTAGTGGTACTGAACTGTAGGCTTGAAAATGGTGAGAATGATCGATTTTGTTATATATATTTACCCCCCCCACACACACATACACACATACTCAATAAAATATTGGAATCCACAAATAATGGAAATCATTTCAGGAAAAAAAAAACAGCATCTGCCCTCAAGCTGTCATGGCAACAAGAATGGAAAGGCAGAAAATCTGAGTTCGATTTCCTTTCCCTTCTTCTTTCCATTTTAATAGCCAAAGATCAGTGGAACAGCCAACATGAAAAAGTCATAAGGAGTTCAGGATCTGGATAAAACATTCAAGAAATAATTAGTTCACCGTTGGAAACTGACTTTCATTTAGGCTCAGTCTGAGGAAGGACCAACCCAAGACACCAAGCAGAATGGCACACGCTGAGGCAAAGCCACGCCAGCTGCTCACGGGGGGCATCCCTCCCACCTGAGCCTGACCATCCCACCCTCGGAGGTGCACTGAACAGTGAGTGCCTGATGAATGCAGGCTGACCTGACTTCTCATGGAAATGTGAAAACGCCACCGGGAAAGACGTCCCCAATCTCCCATATAACTTCACCTCCACAGCCCCCTCACTTGGTGGGTGCATCGATGGCTAGAGTGGGGAAAAGCGTCACTAGCTTTCCAGGCCATTACGAGGCCCCATGAGAAAGCTCAGAATGGGCTGTTGGAGGCAAGATCAAAATTCAGGAGTGCAAGTTAAGTATTATCCGGCAAGTGTGCAAACATTTCTTCACCTATCCTTCAGGGTTTTGCTACCAACCCCCTCAAAGGGGAATATGGGCAAGTGTAGTGTCCTGAGAAACAGATCGTTCAGGAGAGTGTCTAGAGACCAATTCTAGGGCTGTTGTGAAGACCCGCTGCCTCATTCCTTTTCTATTAAAAAGAGTAGAGTTGGCTGGGTGTGGTGGCTCATGCCTATAATCCCAACACTTTGGGAGGCCAAGAAGGGTGGATTATCTGAGGTCAGGAGTTTGAGACCAGCCTGACCAACATGATGAAACCCGGTCTCTACTAAAAATACAAAAAAAAAAAAATCAGCCGGGCATGGTGACATGTGCCTTGGGAGGCTGCAGCAGGAGAATCACTTGAACCCAGGAGGTGGAGGTTGCAGTGAACTGAGATCACGTCACGGCACTCCAGCCTGAGTGACAGAGCAAGACTCTGTCTCAAAAAAAAAAAAAAAAAGAGTTTGTGAGCTTTGTAAATATTCATGACATTTAAGAGCAAGCCCAACTGACTGGACATCACTGTGAGTTTGGTGAAGAGGAACACTGGGGAGCAAGAGTCGGGACTCAAAACCGGCCAGGCAAGAGAGATTCCGACTGCTCTCCCGAAAAGTGACTTCTGTGAATGCACACACATTTCTTTTTAGTGTCAAAATGTTTTCTTTCCTTTTCACTGTTATTTCCCTGCTGAGTGAACTCAGCTTACTGCTCCTTCAAAGTGAGTACAGAATACATCTAAGATTATTAGATTTAGTGGAAAACTTCAGAAAACCAGAGGGCTCCAACATACAATGTTAGAAAAAGATATTAAAAATGAGCTATTTCCAGTCATTCTTTTTAGTCATCCCTACCTATTATTCCACTCACCTCTCCCTTATTTTTTTCTGGAATCTCAAATTTGGATTAACAAAATATAAGATTTTGTTAATCCATATAGCTTTTATTTTGTTAATAAATAGTGAAAAAGCTGGAAGTGTGTGCACAGCAGTCATTTATAACAGCTGGTTCTTGGCAAAATACCCTGAGTCAACAAACAAAACCACAGGGTGTCCCAGCAATGAGAACGGGACCCTGAAGTATCTACTGTGAGTGGCAAGAGCTTTGACAGTCGGGGCCTGCCCCTCGCTAGAAAAACAGAAAGCTAATTTATCTTTCTTAGCAGTCATGTAAGAAAAGCTGCTCTGATTAAATCCACACTGGATTTGGTATCACACTGATACTCTGCAATCTGGCTGAGATTCTTCAGGGCACTTTTAAATTTTAAAACAATACAGCCTTTGGACCAAGGTGCTGTAAATCTTAAAATGTCCATTAAGAAAAACTTCAAAAACAACAAAAGAGTTTGTGCACACACTCTCTTTTCAATGACAAGGCACTGAAATTCAGAAAAAGTAACATGAAAACGTTGTAAGCTATTTCCCAAAGGATGTTCAAACTTTCCACTTACAGCATTTTGTGCGTGTTTTAAGAAACAAAGATTTTGGTATAGTCATACAAATAATACTTTTTGTCAGAGACCCTAAAAGCAGACTTGCTTAGGCAACAACCAAAATTTTGGGTGCCTCTGAAAAACCAATCTTCTTGGTAATGCAGAATCTGATGTTGAAAATGCCTAGAGGGAGATGGCCCAGGCGCAGTGGCTCACAACTATAATCTCCACACTTTGGGAGGCTAGGGTGGAAGGATTTTGCCTGAGGCTAGGAGTTCAAGACCAGCCTGGGCAACATTGCAAGACCCCATCTCAATGAAAACCTTAAACAATTAGTGCAACATAGTGGTGCACACCTGTAGTCTCAGCTACTCAGGAGGCTGAGGCAGGAGGACTACTTGAGCCAGGAATTGGAGACTGTAGTGAGCTATGATCACACCACTGCACTCCAGCCTGGTCAACAGAGAGAGACCCTGTCTCTTAAAAAATAAATTAAAAAAATTAAAAAATAAAATGTACAGCACGAGCAACAAAGTGAGACTCTACCAAAAAAAAAAATATTACACACACACACACACACATACATATACATATGGCTGGTCATGGGGTGTGTGCATGTAGTCCCAGCTACTTGGGAAGCTGAGGTGAGAGGACTTCTTGAACCTGGGAGGCTGAGGCTGCAGTGGGCTGTAATCACATCACTGCTCTCCAGCCTGGGTGACAGAGCAAGACCCTGCCTATTAAAAAAAAAAAAAGACTAGAAAGAGAATACAGGTCAAGCTACAACTAAGACCTGAAAAGCCTGAACGAAGAAAGAATGAGAGATGCTACTGTCAGATAAGCTAAAACTATAAATTCCTAATAACAATTTTAGTTTAAATGTTTTGGATTAAAGTTGCCTTTTGTATAAAACAAAGAGAATATTTTGAAATATTTGAAGGACTTCTAAGAACAAATTTATGTAGATAATCTATTTTATACCAAGCTTATTACCATAATTTGAAGTACCATTTCTGTAATTAGTGACATATATTTCTGTATTATAGTAGGTTATAAAATCTACCCAGAATGCCGCTGTATGCCATGAAGACACTTCTGTAACACGTATTTAACCTTACAGATTCTCTTTCATCACAATATGATATAAAAGAGGGAAAGCATTGTCTTAATTTTTTAAAATAAGCTACCTGGAGGTCTATGACCTGCTTCTGATGGCAGCATATAAGGGCAGCAGCCTTCAGAATGTAGCTTTACTGCTTTTGATTAGCCAAACTTATCGCCAGACCCCAGAAAGAAGCTGCCCCCTGTTCACTAAAAATCCATGATAAATACATCCTGTTCAACTTGAGTTTCACTTATGTTAAAAAGTAAAAAGCAGAGCAAGAAGAAACTCACAGGCTACACTGGCAACTGGAAACACTAGAGGGAGTTGTGAGCACACAGTCCTCTCAAACTCATCCCCCCAAGACCCTTTCCCAGCCGATCCCAGCTTGGGTTAGCCACGGAAAGGAACTCCACTATCACTGGCCCAGGATCCCCTGTCATCAAGATGCAGTCCCCTTCTCCACTTGACCAACTCCCAAAACATGACATCACTGAGACCAGCCAGGGCCCAGTATGACTGTGAAATGGCCACGAATTATTCCTCTCCATATATGAACTCAGCTCATTTTCTCCCAGATTGACTCTCAGGTTAGCTGTTTGACTTGATATGCTCAATGGCACATCAACAAGCATGAGGTGAGCAGAGCTTGCTGTGTCTCTGGCTGCTTTGGGGAATCCTGCATCTACTCTCGTGTGAAGCCCAGGACATACCTGCATGATGAAAGCAAAGGGCCAAGTCATCTCTGTTGTCCGAGTGGACACTGAGCCACCTACCAGGCATGCAAGTGGGGCCATCCTAGACCATCAAGCCCCCACCGAGCCAGCTAGCTCAGAAGATTCACTCAACTGATCCACAGAATTGTTTCACATTCCTAACTTCAGGGGTAGTTTGTTACTCAGCAAAAGCTAACTGAACTGTGCAGTAATCCTACCGTTTGTGTAACCCACCTAGTCAATGACCTTTGTGGAAGACCATGATGTTGACAGCCAGATGGAATAGCTTTCTGCCTATAAAAACTCCACTAATACCACAAAGGTCTCACTCAAATGCTACATCTTTCATTAATGCTACATCCTTGTGACTTACAGCCCTGAACTAAGCACTCCCTCATGCTCTGCTTATTCTCCTTGATTGACAGTCTTACGAGGTGTGTCTTTATCTATAGCATAAGGCTTTCAAAAGTAGAGACTGATATTTGTCAGTCTTATGTTTACTTCAATGCCAATTAAAAACTTGTTCAACTCTATGGAAAAACAGAATTTTAAAAAGATAATCCTTTCAACTTTTCTATATGTTTGAAAGTTTTCATAATAAAGTGTTGGAGGGAAAAGAAGATAAAACCATTTTTCACTGACTGACCCAATGCAACACTATAAACACCATGCCATAGGCTAAATGTTCATGTCTCTCCAAAATTCATATGCCGAAACCTAATCCTCAGTGTGACGGCAATAGGAGATGGGACTTTTGGACAGCCACGCTATTTTTAAGGATAGAGCTCTCATGAGTAGAATTAGTGCCCTTATAAAAGCCCCCAGAGATTGCCTTGCCCTTTCCACTAGTGGTTAGAGTGAGGAGATGGCTCTCTAGGAACCAGAAGTGGGCCCTCAATAGTCACCAAAACTGCCAGTACCTTGATCTTGGAATTCCCAGGCTCCAGAACTGGAAGGATTAATGTTCTGGTGTTTATAAGCCACACTGTGTATTGTATTCTGTTATAGCTAGCCAAACAGACTAAGGCAAACCATGATCTCAGGTTTCATCCAAGACTTTATTCCTAACACTTAAAATCATGCCTGGCACACAGTAGCTACTCATTAGAGAGTTATAAAATGAACAAAGGAAGAGATTAAAGTGAAAATGGGTCAAGAAAACAGAACATGCATGATCAGATGAACTTCTGCTTCAAAGTAATTCATTTGCTCCAGAGGGGGAGATGAAACTCATCAAAAGACCTGTGGCTGAAGCCCTTCACTCATCCCCTTCACAAAGGTTGCTGGGCCAACGATTGTGCTCCTCTGCCCTGCTCAAACACGCTAACCATTGTCAGTAGCCACCATGCTCCTACCAGGTGAAGCAAATGGCTACCAAAACTCAGCCAGTCTGTGTGTTCCCAGGCCTATTTATACCACAAATGTTTGCAATTCGATTTCTTAACTAAATGTTTGTGAACCAATAAAATGAATTTTAAGAAGAAAGAGTTCCTGTTTCTATGAGAACAAAGTTGAATGCTTTGGAAAGATTACATAAAAACTACTGTCTAGGCCGGGCGCTGTGGCTCACACCTGTAATCCCAGCACTTTGGGAGGCTGAGATGGATGGATCACGAGGTCAGGAGTTCAAGACCAGCCTGGTCAGCATGGTGAAACCCTGTCTCTATCAAAAATACAAAATATTAGCCGGGCATGGTGGCACGCACCTTTAGTCCCAGTTACTTGGGAGGCTGAGGCAGGAGACTTGCTTGAACTCAGCAGGCAGCGGTTGCAGTGAGCTGAGACTTGGCCACTGCACTCCAGCCTGGGTGACAGAGCAAGACTCCATCTCCAAACAAAACAAAACAAAACAACTGCTGTCTAATTGAGTGACAGAGACCACTATGAAGAACTGGAAGAAGACATAGCTGGAAGGATGTGGACTGCTTCACAAGGCTCTTTAAATCTTGTTGTCATTTGAAAAGATGGAGAAATTGGACACAGCAGACACTGTATCATGGATTTATTTTTATGAAAGAATAAACACCAGAAACTCGGAGGACCAACCAAACACAAAGCAAAGGCCTTGGCCTCACACCCAAAATGTGCTAATGAGAACATACATTAACAGGCAAAAGGTGTTTTATGTAATTTTTAACCAGTCCTGACTGTCAGGAACGAAGTGTCTGCTTCTGGACCCAAGAGAGAGCATTTCCAATTCAAATACAGTCACCCAAAAGGCTGCCTACCTTCGGAACGGTGGGAATCCACAGAGGAGTATGTATGTAATCACGCCAGCTGCCCAAATGTCCACTTTCAGGCCATAGCTAGGAAAACAAAGTGGGTGAAGGGGAGAGAAATGATGACTCCCAAGAACCTTCCATGGTGCTGGAGTACTGCTTTACTTGTTAGGAATATGATTATTTTGGTATTAAATTATTCTTTTCATTTCACCTAGAGATGAATGAATCACTCTACAGAAGAAAGCATCTGTTTCCACCAGCCTAACCACAGTCTTGGTGACTACTGCCATATTCTCAAGAGTGGCCTTGGGACACAAGCTCAGGCCAGGGCTCTGGCCAGATAAGCATAAACTCTGCTTCCTGAGGTCAAAATCACCGTGCAGGCCAACAGCCTTTCACTTCTTTCCATTCTCCACCTTCACAGGAGGCACTGTATACAGAAGCAGCAATAGCAACAAAAACAGACCTTTCTCACCAAAGTTAAAGTACTAACCAGGGCCAGCAGAAGTCTTACCCAGTTTCAGCAATGATTTCCGGAGCCACATAAGTGGGTGTGCCACAGACTGTGTATAAAGGACCTTCCACCACAGTAGCAAGCCCAAAGTCTCCCAGTTTCAAAGACTTGGTTCCATCAGGATATTCACACACCTGAAACAGAAATCAGCCAACAATCAGATTTTTTTCCTCAACGATGGCAAGAGGGCTCTTGGAATTAGGCAAAAAGGACACAGACACATTTACTATTAAACTCTAATGAAATCCCTCCTTGTGATTCCTTTTTTGAAGACAGGGTCTTGCTTTGTTGCCCAGGCTGGAGTGCAGTGGTGCTGGCCATACCTCACTGCAGGCTCAAGGAATCCTTCCCCCACCGAACCCCACCCCAAGTAGCTGGAACTACAGGTGCATGCCACCACACTAAGCTAATTTTTTAATTTTTTGTAGAGACGAGGTCTCCTTATATTGCCCAAGCTGGTCTTGAACTCCTGGGCTCATGAGATCTGCCCAAAGTGCTGGGATCACAGGTGTGAGCTACCGCATCTGACCCCTTCCTGTGATTCTAACACCGTGATTTATCTTGGTTACTTTAAAGTGCTAATTTTTTTCTCTTCAGATTCTGCATGATTGTGTGTAATTTGTAAAAAATATTTTCCACTTTTGCAGAAAGTTCCTTATCTAGGAGTACAATGAACACACGTGCTTGCTTACACAGCAGTTAGGGTGTTAGGCGGCTGCGTAGCTGATGGGCATAAGAGAGGCCTCTAATCCTGGAAGTCGAAACTGACCTTTATTTAGAATTTGCTGTGTGTGATGTACTTGAGAGCCCAAGAAATGGTGTATTAAGTGTTCACCAAAGCACTCAGTGACCTCCACAGGGCTAAAATGTTTAGTTCAGAAAAGAAAACTAGGGACAGCGATGGGGTCCTTGTTGTCTGGACAGTCGATCATGAAACATAAACATGACATAGGGGAAAACCCTGGAATTTTAGAAAGAAAATGACCTTTGGGATCAGGCAGCCTGAACCTCAATAACAAGTCCACACATCTCCTGGTTGTGTGACCTCTGAAAGTCACATAACCTCTCTGAGCACATTTCTTCATCTATGAAGTGAAATAATGCCAGTAACTTTCTTGTGAAGTTGGTGCGAAGGCGAAATGAAACAAACCTCAGACTGGGGTTCAATAAATGGTCCTTCATTGTGGGTAATGATAAAGGATAAAAAATAAAAATAAAATGTAAAAAAATAAAAAATAAAATGTCCTTTTCATTTCCTGGAAAGACTGGCCGATTAGATAATTACGACACAGAAAAGGTTTCAAAATGCTGGTGGAGATGTGCATGTTTATGCTTAAGTTTAAGAACCTTTCCAGAAAGTACTTGAGCAATATATAGCAAATTTCTTTATATCAGTTATAACCTTTGACCCAATAAGTCTACTTCTTAAAACCTACCTCTAAGAGAATAGAGATAGACCCAAATGTTATATATAAAGATGCCAATCTCGGAATTTATCTATGACTTTTAAATACTAAAAGCAGGTGGAGAGAGATCCAAGATGGCAGATTAGCAACCGCTCAGGAATGTAGCTCCCAGTGAAAGCGCAGAGAGCGAGTGGACGCTGCACTTTCAGATGAATTTTTGTTGCCCACAGACTGGGAGATTCCCAGCGGAGGAGCCACACAGGTCGCCAGCACAACTTTTTTGGCCGGCGCGGTGCTTCTCGGTGCAGAGTATACGGGACGGGGCGCCCTGTCAGTTGGGCCCGGCTGGTCCCATCCCCACAAGGAGAACAGCAATTGGAAACGCTGGGGACTCAAGAGTTTCACAGCAAGCACAGCCGAACTTGGAAGGTCCAGCTCTGTGGGGAAGGGGCGTCCACTGAAGGAAAACTAAGAAACAGAAAAAACTTCATCACCAACAAGCCGGACATCCACTCAGACCCAATCTGAAAGTCAGCAATTACAAAGACGACAGGTGGATAAATCCACAAAAATGGGAAGAAACCAGTGCAAAAAGGCTGAGAACACC
>CAUYLG010016439.1:0-21309 GCA_963573385.1 Cacajao melanocephalus
GGACTTTTGCTGGGAAATATTGGTACCCATCTGCACCTCACTGGCCTTGTCGGGGCTCATTGGTACGTGACTACCCAACCCAATAGCCCCTGTCGTTCCATGTCTCTATGGTAGTCACTGAAGGTCATGCAGGCAGTGAGAGTGGTCCTATGATGCTGATAGGTCGTGATTCAAATCCAGTACATGGGAGCCCCTCTGATAAGATGGATCACGCATCTTGAGCACAAGAAATTTCAGGGTACTGACTGAAAGACGTTTCATTTTAGTACCCATTTTACCTGGGGGACGCCTCAGGTTGAAACGGCTGTAATTTCTTTAACCAGGGATGTGGGCATCCCTTGTGTTCGATTTCAGTTGGGTGCTTCTATTCCTAAGCTCAAGTCCCCATTAAAGAGTATACTGCAAAATTGGGGCCAATTTGACACACAGTATTTAAGGAAGAAGTGGTTCATTTTTCTCTGCCAAATAGTGTGGCCAAATTACCCTCTGCTGAATGGAAAACCTAACCCCCAAAGGGAAGGGAAGAAAACCCAACAGTTTTCCTTGAGTGATTGCAGGAGGCTTAAGGAAGTACACCTCCCCATCACCAGACTCCATAGAGGGTCAGTTAATACTAAAGAACAAGTTTATTACTTATTCAGCAGCAGATATCAGGAGGAAGCTCCAGAAGCTGGCTTTGGGACCAGAGCAGAGCCTAGAATCATTACTGAACCAGGCAACCTCGGTGTTTTATAATAGAGACCAGGAGGAACAGGCTGAAAGAAATATGAGAGATCAGCCCTGGTCATGGCTTTCAGGCAAGCAGACCCGAGGGGCTCAAATGAAGGAAAGACTTCAGTTAGCCGCCAGTCTGGCAGAATTTGTTACCAATGCAGTCTGAAGGGACGTTTTATAAGAAATTGTCCCCAGAGGAAGGGACCACCATCTTGTCCATGCCCACTGTGCCAAGGGAATCATTGGAAAGCACACTGTCCTAGGGGACGAAAGTTCTCAGGGCCTAAGATGTCTGACTAGATGACCCAATGGCAGGACTGAGGGTTCCTGGAGCAAGTGCCAGCATAAGCCATCACCCTCACAGAGCCCCGGGTAAAGCTGGCCGTAGAGGTCCAGGAAGTTAATCTTCTCCTGGACACTGCACGGCCTTCTCAGTATTTCTCTCCTGCCCTGGAGACTTGGTGCTTTTAATTCGCTCCCCTCAGACTCTGCCTCTCTAGGCCCATCATGGGAAGGATCATTTTCGGTCCTTCTGTCCACTCCAACGGCAGTTAAGGTAGTGAAAATAGACTCATGGATTCATCACACTCGGCTGAAGCCTTGGATACCTCCTGAGGAAAGTCATAGACCCTCCACTCCACAGCCTGAAGTTCCGGGAGACAACCCTTCGTATCCCTGCCAGCCCTTAGAAGATCTACATCTGCTTTACCAACAAGATCCTCAGGGAAGTAACTACACATAAGTCTAATTTATATCCTGGCATTAATAGGACTATAACCCTCAACTTTGATATCTCTTGAACTCCGATTATCCTTTTCATAGTGGGAGGGGAACTTGTCTCTTCCTAGAAAAAAATTCTATTTTGTAAACTAGTTAAGTGTTGTTTTAAACATAGAACTCAGGAATCAATCAAACAAATGGCTAAAGACCTTCAAGAACGTGGCTCTGTTCTCTCCTAGGCTCATTTATAACCAGTCTATATTTGTTGGCCTCTGGGCTTTTCATCTTTAACCACCTTATCACATTCGTTGCTTATAGAATCATAAGGTCACAAATCCTGCTGCTGGAACCCTGGATGTCCTTGGCTCATAGGCTCTATCGTGGACCTCTAGATCAACCTGCACCCCTGAAAGGCTCCCCTGTGAATGAAACCTCAACTGTAGGGCCCCTTCTATGACCCATTTCAGCAGGAAGTAGTTAAAGAGGATCAACGTCCGTAATTCCAACAGAAGTTGGGCTTTCCTGTTCAGAGCGGGGGAATGAGGGAATGTGTTCTCTTTCCGGGTCCACAAGGGGGCGTAGTTTTAAGGGCAAGAACTTCCTATTGCCATGCCCCCATCCCATCTGTCTCCATCCGGGAGATTTAAGGTTTATATTTGAATTTCATAGGCATGGGAAGAAACTAAGAGTCAATCACTCCAGCAGAAGTTCTAAGGAACTCCTTTCATTGGCCTGGGGTCTTAGACAAGGTGGGGTTCCTCCCAGGTTAAAAGTCCCCTTCTTCCACACCCCTTGGAACTCCATGTTTGGATCCCCTTCTACGAACACTCCATGGAAGCCATCTTTCTCTCTCCTGGATTTTCCCTCTGGAGTCCCCTTCCATGAACACTCCCTTCGTGGAAGCCTGTCTTCCCCTCCTAAACTCCATCTCTCTCTATTCCCCTCCACTCAGTGTGGAAGCTGCTTTCCTCTCCTGGATTCCATCTTTCTGGATTCTCTCACTCAGTGTGAGAGTTAGCTGTTTCTCTCTCTTTCTCTCTCTCTCTCTCTCTCTCTCTCTCTCTCTAAATAAACCACTTTCTATAAACACTTTTGAGTCCGGCATTTACTGAGCACTGCACCGTGGTCCCCTCTCTCATTCTTGAGAGGGCAGGAGGCCAAGAACCTGGAGAAACATCCTCTCAGGGGAGCTAAAGACACCCTGAACCCAATATCACAGTTGTACTATGTTATTGAATTGAATTTATTCAATTACCTGAATAGTGTTTTCTGATTAGAAGTTTAAATTTTGATGATTTCTAATTTTTCAGTTTTTCCTTTAGAGTTGCTGCTTTCTGTGTCTTGTCTAAGAAATTGCTCACTCCAGTTTTGCAAAGATATTCTTCCATGTATATTCCCTGGTTTTAAGGTTTTGGTAGTTTACTTTGTACAGAAAGCACATCTTTCAGTTTTACAAAATTGTGTGATCAACAGAGTGTTGGGGTACAGGAGTGTGAGGGATTGTTCAATTGCCAACTTGTTAACACTGAGAGCCACATGTCTCAACACCCTCTTCCCTTTATGGCCCTGAGTGTGAGTGGGCCAAAAATAAAGTTGCATGAGTTTGGTAAGTAAAAGTGAAGCAGCAGCCATTACTTTCTAGAGACATTTACTGGTTAGAGGTTGTGAGAAGACAGATGCAAAGGTGCTGACAGGGTCTAGTTTTCCCCTTTATTCCCCATTCCATGTCCAACTCTTCTTCTTCATGTTTGTTCTTGTAACCAACACCCACTTTAATCTCACAAGATACTTTACTATGAACTCACAGAGGCAGTAGCCAAAAAAAGCCAACAACATTTTACAGATTCTATGCCAGTGCCTTCTGTGGTCCTACTGTGGCAGCTAAGTGTGCCAAGCTTCAGATTTCTCTGCAAGCTCTGACTTGCTCACCTGGACTAGGGCTGGTTAGCAACCTTCTTCTAATTGTCTATTCCCCTCACTGGACTTTTACTTCCCCAGTTGTTCCCACATTTATATAAGGACTAAATCCTATAACAAATTTCCTATTCTATGATACTCATATTGGTCCAGCTCCCCTGAATAAATGTTTACTGATACCATGAGTGATATGGCTTGGATGTTTGTCCCCTCCAAATCTCATGTTGAAATGTGATTCCCAATGTTGGAGGGGAATTCCCTAGTGGGAGGTGTTTGGGCAGTGGGGTTGATCCCTCATGAATGGCTTGATGACATTCCCACAGTGTTAAGTTCACATGAGCCTTGCTAAAAAGAGCCTGGTATCCTTCTTGCTCCCTCTCCCTTGTACCTTCTCTTGTCATGCGACACACCTGTCCCCCCTTCACCTTTCGCTATGAGTGGAAGCTTCATGAGGGCTTCACCAGACAAAGTGCTGGTGCCATGTTTGCAAAGCCTGCAGAACTGTGAACAAATAAACCTATTTTCTTCATAAAATATCCTCTCTTAGATATTACTTTATAGCAATGCTAAACAGACTAACCCAGTGAGAAAGGGTGGAAAAAATGGAGAGGAAAAGGTAGGGAAGATTCAAAAGCTCAGTGTTGCAAAAACTAATATAAGGGTTGCTTGGAAGCCTTTAGCTGCTCCCTACAGCTGCAATGATGTCATGTCATGATTATATTGTGTAGAGAAATAAGCAGTTTCATTCCGATTTTTGCCATTCATTGTCACCTTGGATAAGTCATTTTAGTCTTTATCTTCAGTTTCATCACTTTTTTTATAGCTTGCTTTCTTTACACAGGTCGTTTTAAGGATACCATGAAATAAAGCCTTTTGGTGCTACCTACAAATAGGTGTTTCGATTTCGACGTGTAAGCATTACTATCCTCAGCACTACCATTATCATTCTTATCATTGCCTGTGTGCATGACCATTAGGTAAGATAATCTGTCACTTTGGCTACTTTTTTGCAGATCCAGATGAAAATTTATAAGATAAGAAAGAAACTAGAGATGCCAGTTGCTGTGAGGGTTTCAATTCTCTATGGATTTCTATTATCTCTCTTATACCAATTCCCCTCTACCACACAGTCAAAAGCTGGTTGAACCACTCTTGCCAATGGAAGAATTAACACATATTCAAGTTAGGAAATCATGTCTGGGTTTTTCGAAGCATCCTGTCCAATAAGCTCTCAGCCACACCACAGGTTATCCCACTCAGAGTAATGGTATGCTAGAGGCATACCAAGAGAGTACTTCTGACAGCAGAAGTTTAGTCACATCGTCTCCCCTTTCTACATTCATTGATGTTCCAGTCTGCCGCCTTTCCTTTGCCACATTGAAGAGGAAGGGCAGGGTGAGGGATCTGAAACAAACACAGAAATAATAATGAGGTAAAAACATGATGTTGTTGAAAAAGCATTGTCCATTCAAGAGACCTAAGTTCCAGTCTTGGCTTGGGAAATAACCGTGAGGCGCTCCAGTAAACTTCTGGACTTCATTTATAAAACTAGGAGGTGGTACTGACTGGCAAGATTGTTTCCAAACTGCTTTCCATAGAGGCCTGGTGCTCTGTGTTAGGGACAGGGCTCTGGCCTGACCACGGGTGTAGTCAAGGGGATGGGATGATGGGCTGTGTATCTCCTTTTCACATAGGTCACTTTTACATCCCTCTGCCTCATACTTTATCAAGTTCAAAGCAACATTTTATTAAAATCAGAACTCTTTTGCTTGAAAGAAAGCTTAAAAACATACTGTACTGGATGTTTCTGGGATTATTTACAGCTTTAAATGCTATAAAACCTAAGTTATTTACACGCAATTCTCCTTATCCTAATAGAAGCCATATATGTAAAACCTTATTTATTCATTAATTTGTACATTAATTAACATTATACATTAATTAACATTATTGAATACAGATAGAGAATTTAGAGCGAAGGGAAGCAAAGTGAATTTAAAACCTCTCTTTACCATTGGCTCCCAAAGGCCTAAGGGAGTCAGACAAGCAAATGAAAAACTATATTAAAATGTGATAAATGTCGTAATAGAAGTTGGTAAAAATTGCTATAGGAATATAAAGGAATACATTCATTCTGCTGGAGGGCTTTGAAAATGTATCACATGATAGTTTTTTATTTCTGCAACAGATTGACCTGCAAACATGCATTTTTTGGGGGTTCATATTCAAGTGATTTTTTTCATTTTTCTGAGCAGGGAGAAACAGTCCTAGGATGGATTCCTAGGCCATCAGAGTTGGAAAACGTGCCATAGATAATTAACAAATCGGAAAATCCACATATGAGCAATTCGGAGATGGCTATATATTGCTTTACTGTCAAGTTGAAGAAAATCAAAAAGACTGTCCAAATGTATCCTTTCAAGTACACAATCAGTACATTACTTTAATATAAAAAATAAGTATAATGGAGAAAGAGCTATGTTTTCCAGGTGCCTAAATCATTTCATCATGTTCTTCTCTAACTATGAAAAAGGTTTGCATTTACGCCCCACACGTATTTCATTTGGCTTGTTGACAGTTTATGAAGGGCAAGAAGAATTTCTCCCTTCATGTCTGATCAAATGCACAGAGAAGTGCCAGCAATTAGCTTAAAACTTTGGCAATGGTGGTGTCCCGTGCCTCATTTCACAATAGGTCTGTAATTCTGACCCCATAATGATGTCTTTCCTCAGTAACGTATTCCCTCCGTTATCCACTGCTTACTTGTCATAGGTCTGCAGCCTTGAACCCTTTTGCCTCTATATAAAAGCACAGATCTTCATGCAAATTATGAAACTGTGAAACAAAGCATGTATGGATGGAAAGTTTTACCTCTTTGTCTACATTGAATCGTGTAAAAAAAAATCATAAAACGTGGGGATTTGGGGGTTTTATTCCAAACAATTTTGCATAATTCAAAATGTATATGTCTATAGTCATGATTTTTTTAAAAAATTAATATTGATGGTTACTCTGCTAGTAGCTACTGAATGTAAAAGTATTCTATATGGCTCTAATAGTATTCAAAGTGTTTTATTTGTATCCATTGTGACAATTCCTCATAATTTTCCAGCTTGGGATATAAGTTTAGTGAAATTAAAACTGCATGACCCAAATTTATGTAATATATTACTTTCAGTGCCAATTATCAGGTTTCCATGATTACATTTTAAGTCTGACTCATCCTTTCATGCTCAATCCTCCATGAAGCCAGTCACCACCTCAACTCACACAGGCTCTTCCTTCTGTGAACAAACTGGACATAAACCACGTGTTAGAGTAAATTAGCTCTAATAATTTTATGTGTGGTTTTCTCTTTCACACAACTAAAATGTAAGTACCACATTTCCCCAAGTACAGAGCAATTATGTCTTCCTTTCTTTCCTATTATACACACCAATAGCCTCTCATTCATTTATTCAAAGGTGCACTCATTTGACAAATTTGATAAGCAACTTACATATGTCAAACACAGTGCTAAGCACCAGGATTATAAGTCAGTAACCCACTCTCAAGGAACATAGTTTAATGGAGAAACAAACAGGTATACATACGCTTACAGTGCAATGGTAAGAGTGAGCACTGGGGCGAGGCATGGTGGCTCATGCCTGTAATCCCAGCATTTTTGGAGGCCAAGACAAACAGATTGCTTTGAGCTCAGGAGTTCAAGACCAGCCTGGGCAACATGGCGGGACATCCATCTCTTCAAAAAACATGGAAAAATATTACCCAGGCATGTTGGCACACACCTGTAGTCCCAGCTACTCAGGCAGCAGAGGCACAAGAATTTTTTAATCAGTTTTTCCTCATTTTTAATACAATATATTAAAAGTTATGTGCAGCTGGGCATGGTGGCTCATGCCTATAATCCTTGAACTTTGGGAGGCTGAGGCAGGTGGATCACCTGAAATCAGAAGTTCGAGACCAGCCTAGCCAACATGATGAAACCCCGTCTCTACTAAAAATACAAAAAATTAGTTGGGCATCATGGTGCATGCCTGTAATCCCAGCTACTTAGGAGGCTGAGACAGGAGAATTGCTAGAACCCTGGAGGCAGAGGCTGCAGTGAGCCAAAATCACGCCACTGAAATCTGGCCTGAGCAACAAAAGAAAACTCCATATCAAAAAAAAAAAAAAAAAGTATGTGCAATGTTAAAGTTCTTTGTTGGAAGTCTTCTGTGGAAAAGCTACTCTATAAATAATACAAATAAATCAATTACAAAGTATTGGATTCACTTTTAAGAAGAGTAAATAAAACTCTCATTGGGAAAAAAAAATGTGTTAAGCTACCTGAGGCAGCTTGCCTTATATAGGAGCTAAATGTCTTTATTTCCAAGAATGAGTGTATTTTACTCACTAAGATGAGACTTGATTATACTTTTCCTTTCTAGAATCCCTGAGGGTCAGGTAATTCTATATGGTAGTATCCTTCTTGAGTTAAAAAACTGTGTATACACTGTGGGAACAGGGCAGAAAAAAAAGTCAAATACGATACTAAGAACTATACTCAATTGAATCATTTTATTTATTGTATAGGGGCCAGAGATTCTCAGCAATAAGATTTTCTAAAATAAACCAACAAAATAAATAGGAAGTGTTACTCCTTTGCTATAGCTGAAATCTATCAGGAAACAATAGTAATAATGATATTTATCAGTTATTAAGAATTTATTTTGTACCTAAAAATGTGCTAGGGAGTCTGTATATTTTTTCATTATCATACAACCCTGAAAGTTAGGCATTATAATTTTCATTCAAAAGTACACAGTAAATTTTGTTAAATTCATTACTAACTACTTTACCTAGCTAACTACTCAAGAAACAGTTCAATTCACCCATCCAACAATAAAAGTTTAGCAAATTCCATGTGTCATGGACCTAGCAAATCTCCCAGCTCCCTTGGAATCTGAACCTAGTTGGTACTTATAGAGAAATAAACAGCCATGCAAATAATAACTCACCCATGGTACCTGGCACATATTAAATATTTAATGAATAATTGCATGAATAAATGAATGAATGAATGAATGAATGAATGACAAAGGTGCTCCAAAGCCAGTGTATTGAAGAACCTCTTAAAAGACTGGGTGGGAATGCACATTGCTTCATTCTGAAACAGACAGCCAAAACGAGCATCTTTCCATCAGAGTGTAGGAGTAACTTCCATTCTCCTCTTCTCACCTTTCCCACACCGCTTCATAGCAGCTTAAAGCCAAATGGAAGAAAGAAAGTAGCAAGAAGAGAGAAACTGGACATCACTACCCTTCGTCTTAACAATAAAAGAGTTGGGACAAATTCGATGGATTTGATCAATGGATCTAACAAAATAATTTGAGACTTTATGGCTTATTGATCAAGGAACTATGCCTGAGAGGTGCCCATCCATCACCTTTGAGGCCAGAGAACTCCCAGAGAAAACACTGCTCCTGCTGCAAATCACAGTCACCTTTCTCAATTCAAAAGTTCAATGGCTCTGTAGCCCAGAAAAACCTGAGCAAGGCCTAACAAGACATTATTCTTTCTGCAGGAGAGAAGAGAAGAAAGAACAGTTAGTAGACATAATCAACTCGAAACTGAGTATGCACTATGAATGTGATCCTCACCATGACCTTGTCAGATAAGTGATGAGATTCTTATTTGACAGATATAGAAAGTGAGGCTCAGAACAGTTCAGTGGCCCACCAGACACACAGCTAGTCCGTGAGCTGAAGAAACTCACGAGTGAAGAATCTCTCACTCTTTGTCTCCAGCCAACTCACTAGACTACACAGGGATATATTTCCTACAGGAGTTGTGAGTCAGAATAGCTCAAGGAAGGAATTACAATATCTACGTGAAAACAGCTTATTCCAATCCTTATAGAATTCATTTTTCAAGAAAAAAACATGAGCAACTGCAAGGTATCAACATTTTTCTAAGCACTGGAATGCAACAGTGATCAAAGGTAAACAAAGACCTTCCCCTCAAAAAGTTTACCTTCTGATTTAAGGGACAGAAAATATATAATAAATGTGTGTGTGTGTGTGTGTGTGTGTGTGTGTGTGTAGTAAATTTACTTTGTGAGAAAAAATATTTTTCTTTAAAGCGTCACTACCCTTTTTTTCATATGATACATTGAAGCTTTCTTCCTAATTTCTAGAGGAAACCTAAGGCACTATATGGCTTTTCTCATCCTTTCCAGATATTTATTATTCAACAGTCTTATTTTCAGAAATTTAAATTCTAATCTAACTTAATATCAAAATATCACTGTCTCATCAATTTTTAGATTTTAGCTTATCTTCCAGCTTGGACTAAGAAATCTGCAACAGGAAAGGGATAGAAAATAGGGTTAGATTCCTATTTTTCCATCTTCTCTGTACTTCATTTTGTTGCCTTTAATTCTTCCAGGGCTGGAGAATGGGAAGGAGGGAGGAGAGGAAAGACAGTTAAGGGGCAGGATAAGTCTTAGTTCAGTAAACTGTAGTCTAGCCCTTTTTCTTAATGGAGAACTTTGTAGGTCTTTCAGTGATCTCCTCTCACAGGATGCCTCTCTTAGACGCATTTCTTGACAAAAGTCTTGCCTTCCAATCAAGTCATTTATGACCTACCCATCTACTCACCCTCCAACCTGCAGCCCTGCTGTGACAGTCTGCGTACCACCTCTAGCCTTTCTGCTGAGTGCCTTCCATTGGCAGGAAACTCTCCTGGGTAAGGTTCTCTTCAGGAAAATTAAAGGCTGAGCCATTGTTCAGGTCTACCTTGTCCTCCGAAAAACATGCATCTTTGTCTTACCATCAGTTCATGTAGCTTACTCTCACTGTAGCCCTATCCACTCACTCTACCTTCGGAGAGGGGCTCCCGAAGCAGAAATTCGGCATCAGTCTCTGTGCCTGCCAACCTTCCACCCCGACCCAAATCTAGACGTACAAGTCACGTTTGCTGAGCAGTTTTCTTGTAAATGATGTACTTGGTTTATGCTAAAGAGGAAGTTTCCCTCCCCTCACGGGGAGAGACTCAATAAACAAGATAGCATTGGCATCTCCCTTCAGAGAGTTATACGTGCTCTCCAGTCTTCCTCTTATCAATCATCTCACATCTGCTTACATACCCTTGAGATGAAGGGCTAAGAGCCACTGGAGAATTTTTTAAGCCTCCTCTCATAGATATACACAGAAGTTATGACACTTTTCTTTATTAAGTACAAGAAATTAACACCTTTTGCTTTCACCTTTGCTGCCTCAGATAAATCTAGGAAAACAGAAAAATTTGTATTATGTGACCTGTTACATATATAATATAACTTCACTTAGTAATGAGTATAATGAAAAACAGTAAAGCAGAGAAAAGGACAGAGAATGTCAAAAGGGTGAGTTTTAGGGACAAATCCAGATAGGATGGTAAGAAAAGACTACTCAGAGAAAAAGCAGAGGCCTGAATGAAGCAAGGAGGTGAGATGCAAAAATCAGGGGAAAAGGCATTAAGACAAAGGAAACAGCAAATGCACAAGCCCTAAGATGGGAATGAGCGAGGTATATTCAAGAAGGAAGAAGGTCAATGTAGATAGAGTTGAATGAAGACAAGAAGTGACAGAAGTTAATATAAGAGAGGTGGACAGGGACCAAATCACACAGGCCCTTTTAGGGCATAAGCAGGCATTTGGATTTCACTCAGAGTGATGGAAATCACTGGAGAGGCTCAAGCAGAATGGTGTCATGAGTCTGGTTTCTGTGTTTCAGAGACCACTTTGGCTGCTATGTGAATAACATATGATGGAGCCATAATAATCCATATGTGCAAACGATGCTGAGGAGAGTATTGTGCTTGACATGCATGTTCCGTTAGTTATAAAACCTACAGCAACAGAGCAATAAAGAGCAACACAAGATGCTGTGCAAAACCCTTCCAGTTATCCTTTATCTATTAAAGGTGTGGAATGTGGGGCCAGAAGCGGGGAGGGATGTATTTAAGATCGCAGAGGTAGTTTAATGCAATGTAGGAAGGAAAGTTAATATGTATTAAATATATTCAAGAGAAAAGCCTTTGAAAAACATGTTTGGACTCTATTTCTGCATAACAGATCATCCCAAATTTGGTAGCCTAAAACCAAAACCATCATTTTGTAATAGAATTAAGAGTATACGTAAAAATACTGAGGTAGGATAGAGAAAAATAGTTTAGACGATCAGAAGTATTTAAGGGTAAATCAAAAAAAAAATGGGGACAGGATCAAGACACATACTATACAAAACACAGAAAGCAAAATGACATCTGCCTATATCAGATGGCTACACATAGATGTGTGCATGAACACACGTACACAACTACAGCACCCAGAAACCAGTAACCCAAAACGTGATAGCATCCACGCTGATCAGGACTCTTTCTCCATAGCTATTGCAGCAACTGGTGACTATGCTCCACTACTTGTGCAAACATTTATGTATCCTTATAGAGCTTCCTCTGACCTACTGGCAAAGGTTTGTTGATGGTATCCTCTCAGCTCAGGGCAAAGTAATTTCTTTGGAATCCTGTTGTCATCCATCCTCCTCACATGAACAGCCTGGAGAAGTAGAGTTGCAAAGTGCATGGCTTTGGTGCCGGTGGATTGGACGGGCTCCAGGTTCTTACTCTTAGCGACCTTGTTCTGCCATTTGATGTTAAATATAGAATGTAAGGGGGAGGGTGAGAACTCCAGAGTCCCAGACAAATTCAAATTCTTCCTGTCTCTTCATCTATCACCATCTGCTTATCTCTTTATTTTATGGTGTTTATCATCACAGTGCTCAGTACTCCCAGTTTTTTAATTCTGCTGCAAGCAAATCCACCCTACCTTTTCTTCTCTTTTTTTTTTTTTTTGAGAGGGAGTTTTGCTTTTTTGCGTAGGCTAGAGTGCAGTGGTGCGATCTCAGCTCACTGCAACCTCCACCTTCTGGGTTCAAGCGATTCTCCTGCCTCAGTCTCCCAAGTAGCTGGGATTATAGGCGCCCGCCACCACACCCAGTTAATTTTTATATTTTTAGTAGAGACGGGGTTTCACCGTGTTGGGCAGGCTGGTCTCAAACTCCTGACCTCATGATCTGCCTGCTTTGGCTCCCACTCCCAAAGTGCTGGGATTACAGGCATAAGCCACCACACCTGGCCAAATCCACCCTTTTATAGTGGGACACTATGCTTAATAATGTCACAGCTACTAATGGCACAATAAAATATAAACTAGCCAGACTCATTTTGCTACAAGTCTCAGTAAACCACAAATTAAAGTAGAAAACATCAGACTATAGGAAACACTTTATATAAAATCTGCCCAAAAGAGAAAACTTCTGGCATTTGTGAAGAACATGTACATTCTGCCCAATCTCCTGTATTTTTTATATTTTTGGCTACTCTACAACAACATAATTTTCAAAAGATTTGACGAGTAAGTACCATGGTATAGTGAGAAACAATATATTAAGTCTTAGATATCCTAGATAGAAATAAATCTCGTATATCACCTTGTTTAGTCCAAGGCCACTGAAAGCTTGCTCCATAATCTTTGACAGTCACACTAGGCCTCAGTTTTCTGATCTGTTAAATCAAAAAGCAAAGCGAGTGATTTCTCTGTTTCTTTTTAGGTTTTATGATTTGAAGATTCAAAATATTGTGAGATATATATCTCAAACAGAATATTCAATTAACCAGAACTTACACTCTCCTACATTCTGTTTAAAGTTCTACTATAATAGTAACAAGAGTCATATATTTTATCTGTATATCATTAAACTTCATAAACATTTCTATACACATCTATTCTTCTATTTTAACTTCAAAATGTCATTCAAAACTAACAGATGATGATGGCCAGGTGCAGTGGCTCATGCCTGTAATCCCAGCACTTTGGGAGGCCCAGGTGGGTGGATCACCTGAGGTCGGGAGTTCAAGGCCAGCCTGACTAATATGGAGAAACGCCGTCTATACTAAAAATACAAAAAAATTAGCTGGGTGTGGTGGTACATGCCTGTAATCCCAGCTACTCGGGAGGCTGAGGCAGGAGAATCACTTGAACTCGGGAGGTGGAGGTTGCAGTGAGCCAAGTTGGCGCCATTGCACTCCAGCCTGGGCAACAAGAGAGAAACTCCATCTCAACATAACAAAATAAAACAACAACAACAAAAAAGTAACAGATGATCCATATTTCTGTGCCCTAGAAAGTATATTATATTGAAAGGATGGATGTAATTATATGACAGGCAAAAATATTCTATTTGGGGCAGTTTGTACTATTTATTTTCTTGAATAAAAGAAATGCTTTAAGATCTTTCAAGAAATGAAGTAATAGTGAGAACTAAAACTATAGAAACATAAGTCATTCAATATGTTCTGGTATCAGAGCATTATAATAATATTTCAAGGACATGTGGAAAAAATATCCAAGCTCAACTATGGGTCCAAGTCAAAGCTAAAGTTTCACACACATTATTTTATTTAAATTTCACAATGCCCCAAATCATTTCTAATTAAAGCAGAATTGTTCATCTCATTTTATAGATGAATCAACTAAGGCTCGAAGAAGACAAGTGACTTGTCCAAAATCACAAAAGTAATTGAGAGGAAATCAGGACCTAATAGAATCAAAGAATTCCAAATTTTAGGGATCTTAAAGGTCATCTAATGAAACCTCTCATGTGAGGCTTCAATCCTGTGTCAATGATGGTCAAATGTTCATTCAAAGCTGGAGCTTTCTTTCCATGTTACAGATTTTTCACTAGGATGTGCTTCCTAGCCAGGGACCACATCTGCCAGTCTCTCTTGTATCTAGGTGAGATCATATGACCACTTATCACCAATAGAACGTGAACAGAAGTGACATATGTCATTTCTGGGCCAAGACAGCTAAGGAGCAGCTCTTCTTATTCCTTCCTAACCTTCTGTTTTCCTGGCTCAGAGGACACTAAAGCTAAAGGAGATGGTAGAGACAAAGATAGAAGGAGCCTGGTGCCCTGAGTCACCACAAGGAAGAAAGTCACCTGCCATAATGAAATCTGCCAACAAGAATGTAGTGAAATTCTGTTCACTACATAAACAAGAATTAATCTTAAATTGTGTTAAGACATTGATGTTAGAGATTTACTTTTTTCTATTGTTAGTATTATCCCAACAAATAAAAATCCCCCTGCAATTCCTTACCTCTATCTAATCATAGTAACAAGGGCTCCATCTAAACATAATAACAGGAGCATTCCGTATAGCTTCTGACTGTGAAAAAACTTTTCACTACATTGAGCAGAATTTTTTTTCTATTATCTCAGTTTGATTATAGTATGCCTTTTGAACTCTCACAGAACTGATGAAAACTTCTTCCATGTGACTTATGTCTGCCACAATCCCTTATCATGGACTATATTTATTATAGACTAATGACACTTTATAGAAGCAAGGTTTCCACAACAAGACCGTAAGTCTCCTCTTCCTTGGAAGTGTCTGATATAATTCTGGGCAAAAAATGGGGGCTGATGAATACCAAGTGTCTTATGCAAGCTTGATTGATTTTGGAGTTAAATTGTCATCTACTTTGGAAGCATTTCCAAATCCATCCAGACCAAGTTATTTTCTTTCTCTACTGTATTCCTACAACACCCCACATGTTTTTTCCATTATAACCCTTTGCACATCATATTATAATTGTAATCTTCCCTTAAAACTACAAAGGCATCTGGGCTCATTCTGTAGCAAGCAAGAAGTCCATTTAACATGGGTTCAGAGCCACAGTTCACACAACTCCAGGGCACATCACTGCCATTGTAGTCTAAGGCTGTGCTATACAGTGGCCTCATCATAGAACTTCTTGGAGTCCCGAAAGTGATGACAGTGATGCAAATGTTTTCTTACACACTGTTTCCCTTAGGTTACCCCTCAGTCCACTTTGTAGGTCCCTGGAGATTTCACGTGATTCCCTTGCTCCCTCCTTTTCTATTACTCTCACTCTGCCCAAACAAACCTATGCTTTATCCTACATACCCTTCATGCCTTACATTCAAGCAAAGCAAACATAAGGTATTCAGAATGGGGCAGCAAGATGACAAAGAATTTCAAACTTGCGAATATCGATCGCTGTAACAGCATAGCTTAAGAAATCATTATGTTAAAAGACACTTGTCTCCATGAGGGGGATGTTTGAAGTGAGGAAGGACATTGAACAGCTGGATGAGGAGAGACAAAGAGAGTGAAAGAAGATGAGAGCCCATCATTCCCCATGAATTCCTGATTTGTTTGTATGTCTTCTCTTCTAACTCATTATATATTTATTTCTCATATATTTAAAACTTCTATAACACTAGGTGTTAGGCATTGTTCTAAGTATTTTGCAAAAGCGAATTTATTTAACCTTTTAACTGGTCCCTACATAGGATGTCCTGTTGTCGCCATTTTACAGATGAAGAAACTGGAGACAGAGGTTTTATAACTCGCCTGAGGTCACCATCATGGAGGTCACTGGTGTTGCCTCCTTGCCTCGTTCTCATCAACACGTTGGAAAGGATTTCTGGTTTGCTGTTTTAGATATAAGGAAAATAAAGCTTGGCTCAGAAAGTTTAATTGACATGCCCAAGTTCATGTGGCTGGCTGCTAAACTAAACTTTGGACCAGGACTTTGGATGGAAATCCTTTGCTTTCCATACTTGCAAATGTTGTTTGTGGAAATTTATTTGAGATAAGTTTTATGCTGGCCCTCCAGGTAGGTTTAATCTATTGCTTGTTTTTTGCTTCTTGGAAGCACAATAAATAAACATTCTACTGACTTGGTGGAAAGTCTCATCCTGAACCTAAGGCAAACATTTTCATCTTGTTTATCAGATCTTCAGTGTCCTAACAGGAGGGACAGAGGGCCAGGAGCTCCAACTCTTCCACCAAACAGCTGTGATTCTGAATGACTTATTTAACCTCCCTGGTCTTATGTTTTGTATTTTTGCACATAAAACAAACAGATTGGATTAAATATGTGTTAGGTCCTGTGTGAGTTGACGTAGAAAGTGTAGGTGAGCTTCATTGCAAGCGAGTACAGTGAAAAGCAATACAATTAGGTAGAAATTACCCAAACCTTAACTGTAGACAATGCGTTATGAACTGTTAGTTGTGGCCTGAGGAATGGATTTGAGAATTTATTGTAGACTGCTAAGAACATCAGCCCAATGTGCTGTGGCCCCAAAGGTCAATAAAGTGATAAGATATTATCCAAAAAGGTAAAATAGAAATAAAAAGTTAAAACGTAACAATAAAAAAAGCAGAGCACATTTAGCATTTACCCAGAAAACAGAACCAGTATGTTCCTATCTGAAATGCAATGCTCTCCAAGTCACTACATCTCTTGAAACAGACTGAGGAATTAGAACAAATCTAGAAAGAGAAAATTTTAATGGCTTTGAGCCTGCAAAGTGGTAATCATTGAAGGACAGCCTAAAAAGATTTAAATTACACTACGATTATTAAAAAGCAATTCTCTTCCATTAGTATCCCATATAATATTTAATAACATTTCCTAATTTAGTTATACATACATATTTAAAGTCTCAGATTAAATAAAGTAAAATGTTATTTTAGACATAATGTTTCTAACTTTCACATTTCATGAAACAATTGTACTCAAATTCTTCATGTGCACCTGTAGTATAAATAACTTTTTCATCATTAAAGTCACATTTTGGGTCAACTAACACAGTTTTACAAAGTACATCCTTTTCACTGCCACTGATGTCATTTAAGATGCAATACTTTTGAAACCATGTATCATATTTCACCAGAAATTGTACTTCAACCCACGAGCACCCATTCACATATCATTTGGACAATGGGTCATTTCACTCATTCAACAATTGTAATAAAGATAATTATAACACTACAATTTATTTAATATTCTTTCCACAATTTAACCAGTTACCTATACTACCTTTTTAAGTGTTTCACAATGACATCAAAAACTTGTAATTGTGAGATTACACCCCCAGAAATGACTAAATTACCAATATTGTTGCCTTCTTTTATTTTAATAATTTCACCAGATGATTTTTTAAACAATAAGAAAGAGCTTTAATTGAAATAATTTAAGGATAATCTGTCTTCTTTTAAAAAGTACTTTGCTGTTAAAAAAAAAATTGAGAAGCCATGTCATAATATGAGAAAGTACAGGCTCAAATGTAAGGTCATTTCTTTTTTTCCAAGAGATTACTAGAAGATAGCTCACCTTATACTTGTGCATATAGCGGATGCTAATTATCAATTTTTAAATATCGTAAGGGCTAAGTTTTGGTTATTTTTTTGAAATAGTGTTTCCCAGGAAACTGATTGTTAAAGGGGTTGGAAAAAATTCCATATATTATGTGTGTGTGTATATAACATTTCATATATGTTATATATGAAATATGTGTATAAAATTCCATATATTTCCAAGAGATAACTAGAAGATAGCTCTTCTTATATTCATGCATATAGACGATGCTAATTATGAATTTTTAAATATAATAAAGGTGGCCAGGTATGGTGGCTCATGCCTGTAATCCCAGCACTTTGGAAGGCCGAGGTGGGTGGATCACTTGAGGCTAGGAGTTTAAGACCAACCTGGGCAACATGGCAAAACCCCATGTCTATTAAAAATAAAAAAAATTAGCTGGATGTGGTGGCATACACTTGTAGTCACAGCTACTCAGGAGGCTGAGGCATGAGAATCGCTTGAACCCGGCAGGCAGAGGTTGTAGTGAGCCAAGATTACGCCACTGTGCTCCAGCCTGGGTGACAGAGTGAGACTCTGTTTCAAAAATAATAATAATAAATAAATATAATGAAGTCTAAACTGTGGTTATTTTTTAAGATAGTATTTTCTAAAACATTGATTTTAAAGGGGTTGGGAAAAAATCCATATATATATATATATATATATATATGGAATTGACTTATAGTATATACATACACAGTATATACATATACTGTATATACTGTATAGTATATACATATACATATATAGTATATACATATAATATACATATACTATACATACACACATTATATGTGTATATATATATATATATATATATATATACATATATATATATGGAATTGACTTAAGAAATGATAGAGGATGAGAATTTTCATGACCTGTAATCAGCAAGCTGGAGACCCCAGAAAAGTCAGTGGTATACCTGTAGTCTGCATCCAAAGGCCTAAGAAAAAGGAGTGCCAATGGTATAAGTTTCAATCTGAGGGCAGGAGAAGACCAATGCTCAGCTCAAGCAGTCAGGCAGAGAGAGAGCAAATTCTCTCTTCTTCTGCCTTTTTATTCTATTAAGGCCCTCAACAGATTGGATGAGGGCTGCCCACATTGGAGAAGGCTTTATCCAGTCTACTGATTTAAATGTTAATCTCCTCCAGAAACACCCTCACACATGCACCTAGTAATAATGTTTGACCAAATATTGGACACCCACGGCCCAGTCACATTGACACGAAATTAACCAACACAATTGGTTAAGTCGATTTAGGTGTCAACTTGACTGGATTAAGAAATACCTAGAAAACTGGTAAGGATTATTTCTGAGTGTGACTGTGAGGGTGTGACTCTGAGGGTGTTTTCAGAGAAAATTGACATTTAAGTTGGTAGGGACTCACTGCGGAAGACCTACCCTCAATGTGTGTAGGCACCATCTACTTGGCTGAGGTCCTGGATAGAACAAAAAGGCAGATGAAAGGCAAATTCACTCCACCTTCTGAAGCTAGGACAATCTTCTTCTAAAGTTGGACATCGGAACTTCCGTTTCTCTGGCATCTGGACTGTGGGACTTGCACCAGCAGACCTGTGGGTTCTCAAGCATTCAGCCTTGAATGGATAATTATACCATTGGCCTCCCTGGTTCTGAGACTTTGAAACTTGGACTGAGCCACACTACCAGCATCCCAGTGTCTCCAGCTTGCAGATATCCTGTCATGGGACTTCTCAGCCTCTATAATCACAAAAGTCAATTCTGCTAACAAGTCTTGTCTGTCTGTCTGTCTATCTATCTTTATCTCTATCTCTATCTATTTAATCTCTGTAGCTCCCTCCTATTGATTCTGTTTCTCTTGAGATTCCTAGTACATTTAGTATGTAATTCTAGTTTGGAAATTAGTGCCTCAGAATTTTTAGTACGTGTCTTCTAGCACCCAAAGTTGCTCTGGAGATATTATACATCATTCACATTTCTGCTTTTTGATATGTAATCTAGATTCTCTCTCTTCATGTTTGCTCTCAGAGTCTCTCTCAACTTTTGGAATCTTTTCTTCTATTTTGAAATTTTGTGCTGAGATTTCCTGTTTTGAAATTTTATGTTTCTGTGTGTATTTTCACATTGTGCTAAACATTTTGTAAGCCTGTTTAATTTAGAAGTACATATCCTTCTGCTTTTAGTCATGTTTTGATATTTCTTTGGTGCTACATACTTTCATTGTCTCTTTTTTTTCTAGAAATACTATTGTTCAACTGCTGAAACAATCCTCTAATTTTCTTACCTTTTTCTCTCTGCTTTTTCATTACTTTGACTCATTCTACTTTCTAGCAGACCTCCTATTTTCTCCAACCATAATATTAAATGTTTCATTTCTGCTATTCTTTCTAAATGTTTTCTTGAATATTCCACTACAATAACATTCCTTTGCTTCTCTTATTTCTGTAAGAATACTGATTATAATTTTTGAAGATGTATTTTCCCTACCTGCAATGTTTCTGTTCTGTCTGGGTTTTCTTTTTCTTGTTTGTTTTAGTTACTCTCATTCATATTTGAGGCTTTCCCCAACTTGACAATCCTTGGCTTTCATATTTAAGAATAAGCATGGTTCTGAGTGCAAAGGTAGAACTTTCCTTCAAAAGTGTCTTTGCAAGATGATTTTTTTAAGTGATTGTTATTCAAGGGAGCCAGAAATTTCAATGTCTGAATGTCCTTTCTCTAGAAACCAATCTTCTGTCCTACTGTGAAGATGAGGAAGACAATGGAAAGCTATGGGATGAATGTTTCTGGCTCTTGGCCTTCTAGAAGCTGATCATGGGAAAACAGTGAAGATGTTTCATAATTTCCTCTGTAGATATTCATTCAATTCCTTTGTTTTTAGTCTCATCTCTCAGCCCTGCACATCAATATATTCACTGTTGTCCCAGAGACTGATATACAGTTGTATAATTTCTCATGGTATAAACCTCTATTCTAACAGGAGAGGAAGGAGGATACCACCTTGTACCCTAGCTCTGTGAACAGGAAAGGGTACCTGTGGACTCAATTACTCTGTAAGCAGATTTTCACTTCACCCCACATTCAGTCCAGTGCCTCATCCTTGTCTTTCACATATGCCTCCAAATGCTAAACCTCTCAGGGTTTTGCAGAGGGAATTGATTCATTCCACATCAGTGTCTACAGCTACAGGCACTTAGTTACAACTTCATCCAGGCTGCTAAGATAATGAACACTTGCCTCTCTACTTCCTTCTTTTAAAAATGTGTTGAATTCTCCCATCTACTGTTATCTCCTTTTCTGTTTTCTGTCCTGGTAGGTTAATAACTTTTTTAAACTCCTTTACTTATTTGTTTTTTGTAGCAGAGGGGTGGGTGTGTGTGTGTGTGTGTGTGTGTGTGTTTGCCTAATTTTTTGGTTTGTTTTATTGATTTTGGCCTGTTCAGAACTTCAATGCAAGAAAATTCTGATCCAAAGCAAATGTTCGAATGATGTAATAATCTTGTTTTATCAGTTAGATGTGTATACACATATATAAAGAAAGAAAATAGGAGGAAAGAAGGAGGGAAAATGGAAGGAGGAAGAAGGAAAGGTAGGTTGGGAGTTTAGAAAGGTAGAAAGAAAAAGAGGTTAGAGTGACATAAGCAACTTTAAGAAAAGTGGACAATCAATTCAGAATGTATATGTGTATCAAAACATCATGCTGTTTACCATA
>CAUYLG010016440.1:0-80761 GCA_963573385.1 Cacajao melanocephalus
AGACTGCATTCTAGCCTGGGCAGTAGAACAAGAATCCTGTTCTCTCTCCCTCTTTTTCTTCCTCTTTCTTTCTCTCATACATTCTTTTTCTTTCTTTCTTTCACTCTCACTTTCTTTCCTCTTTTTCTTTCTTTCAAAAAATGAAAAAAAAAAAAGAAGTCTGCCTAACGTTATAAGCTCCTAATAGAGAGAAACAGATCTAATTCACTGTGTAGTGTCTAGCCAATCACCTCTACAAAATATATTAATGAAAGTTTCATAATGAGAAGATTACATTAATTATTCAGTTTTTCTAATTCTCTAGAAATAAAAATGGATTGTCAGAAGGTAAGCAAAAATTTCAGGAACAAGGAAAGATAGGGATGGGTGAGGGGATTAAGAAGCATGTAGGACTTGGTCCACAGCTTCCCAACCTTGGCACTCACTCCCGACAGTGGAGTGGGATAATTCTTTGTCGTGGGTGCTGTCCTGTGCACTGCAAGGTGGTCAGCAGCATTCCTGGACTCAACCAGCTACCTTCAGTTACACCGCCCCAAATCGTGACAACCAAAAATGTCTCCCAGCATTGCCAAGTGTCCTCTGATGACAAAATCACTCCCAATTATGAGCTATTGATTTAGGAAGAAGTTGTTGGTAGTAGAATTGTTAAATATTGTAATAAGTAGACCAAGCTGAGGTGGAAGAGGTCTGGCTATGAGGCACCGTGAGGTAGAACAGAAAAGGTGGGCCTTGGACTTAGTAAGACCAGGGTTTGGATCAAAGGATGGGACTATAAGCCTCTTTTTTTTTTTCTAAGCCTCCAGCTTTACACGTGTAAAAGTAATAATAATGGTATAACAATAGTAGTAGTAATAATAATGCTGTGGAGAAGTTAAATGAAATAAAGTATCTAAAGGATCTAGAACATTGCCTGGTTATATAACAATGTTTGTAGACATCACTGCCCTCTTCTTGTCTCCAGAGGTCTCCAGAAATAAAATATAACTTCTTTGATATAGTTTAAAAGGGCCTTGGAGCCTGGCCTTGGGTGTGTTGAAAAGAGCCCTGTGCTTGAGATTCCTGGTGAAGAATGTCACTCTCGCTTCCTTCTGAAAAACTGTTTCTGCATCACAGGCTGTGCCCATTCAGAACTAAGTGCAGGGCAGGAATGTTAACTCTCCAGATAAGTGATCACTCTCCGGCAGCAAAGCAGATAAATTATATCCGTTCCAAAAATGGAAACACAGATAGCCCTTAAATGCCCACTTTGGTCTCTATTTTTCCAATCAGAAAGGTAAAAATCTTTCTTTTCATATATGGAGTAAAATGTATGTACTTTGTGTCAAAGAAATCTTCTTGGTGATTTTGATGCCGAAGAGATTTTTGGAATGTTATTTATGTCTGATATATGTCTCTTCTTGAAATAATGACTGTTGGGTATTCAGATTAATCCTAAAATGTTTCATGGAAACGTTATGTAACTCTGTACAAACATCTTCATTGCCCCTACTGTTTATTACAATTTTAAATAAACCATTTGCTTATATTTTATATAAGTTGCCTAAAAATAAAAAGACATATTAAAACTGGCTTAAAATACCTGTAGATTAACAATCATGGCATTAGCAATTTATTCTTAAATTTCATCTGATTAAAGATTCATTCTCCTCTTCCCAGAATCCCTGTACTCTAAGCTGTTCACATTTCTGATTTTCCCCTTTCTCTCTAATGTTCAGGAGCCTTCATTTGAAAGTGGGGAGCCTGGTAAATGATTAAAACTCCCTGTTTTTTAAGTCTTTTCCATGTCATCACTCTTACTACTAATATTTTTTTAGGTAGAACCATATGAAATTATGAATGTTTGACTTTTTTGACCTACAAAAATGAGTTCATATGATTCAAACTAAAACCGTCCCTTTACCTTTCATTATGGAAATTCTGCTCATCCAGTGTCACTTTCCCTGTTTTCCACAATCACTCCCATAGCAAAATGATCTCCCCTGCCTAACGATACCTGCTTTGCAATAGAACTGTCATTGATCCTTGCTTGCATAACTTTTGGAGGTGTTTCCTATGAGAGAGCACAAACTGCAGGCTTTAGCCTGGCGATCTGGATTTGAATCCCATCTCTTCCACATACTTGTTGGGTGACCTTGAGTGAGATATTTGGCCTCCTAAGTCTCAGTTTCCATATTCATTAAACAGTTGTGTTGAGGATCAGCATAATGGATTCAATATTTTACATAATGTCAACTACATAATAGGTGCTCAATAAAGGCTCACTTTCAGAAACAAATGGCAGTAGTAATGAACTTCTGAGGCCATTCCTTATTCCTGCATCCTCTCGTGGTTCCTTGCATGCCAGAGGTGTCCAACACATAACAGAAACAGCAACAACAATATAACAACTTTCTTTTATTAGGCACTTACTCTGCCTCATACTTTGCTAAATATTTTTCTTGCATTACCTTATGTAATCCTCACAGCAATCCTATGAAGTAGATTCTGTTACCATTTTTAGAGGTGAATTAAGATGATCACTTTAGAGGTGAGACAAAGAGGGGTTAGATAAATGGACCATGGCCACACCTATGAAGGATTCAAGACTGGAACCAAGGTCATATGACATTGTAATACATAATGTCCTAGACGTTTTAGGAAGGCCTCAAAGCCTTTTTCCAACTTTAAAGAGTCGTGATTGAAATATGATATTCTTTAAATATCGAGTGCAATTTTTATTTACAAAAATAATCACTCATCTCATTTTTTTCTTTGTCCCATTTACTGTCTAATATTTCATTTCAGTTTTAAGTAACTAGAGATTTTGTCAACACAGCTGGGCAGTACTAAATTGTGGTTAAACTTGATAGTTCAGTTCAGTTCAATAATTTATCTGCTGTGTGCAAGGTACCAGGTGGGGCCCTCAATACGTGTACAGGAATACCATACAGTCCTTGATTCAAAGAATTCATAGTTGTACTATCTTAAAAAAATTGAACTTGAAATAATTAGAGAAGGTGACAAAGAAAATTCAAACATGACTGAATTTAAAGAATTTTTCCAAAAATATCACATAATTGCCCCTGTGTGCCCAGCTAGCACTTTGCAAAGTGCAAAGGGGGCTGAACAAGACTAACGTGACTCTTGACCACAATGAATTTACAAGCCTGTACAGATAGGAACACTCACATATGCAATCAGTTGATAATGCAAACCAACACATTCATTCCTTCAACAAACAGATTTAGAGCTAACTACCTGCCAAGCCCATGCAGGGAGCTGCACAAGGGTAAACAAGTTCGGGCTGGCTCTGTCCCATGAATTGTACAATTTAGAATACATGATAAATTTTGTGAGAAGGCAAAAAAAATAATCTCACGGTTTAGAGAGTTTATTGAGGACCACTGTAATTGAAGAAGGCCTTTTAAACGAGGGTGGAATTTGACTCTGGTCTTCCACAAAGCATGGTAAAATGCCATTTATTACTTAATTCCCAAAGACAGCAATCAACAAAGGCATATGAGGATGCTATTATTAATTTCTTATTGATTACAAAAGACTCCAATGGAAAATAACTACACTAACAAAACATGCGTTCATGTTCACATGAACCTTAATATTTTAAGCTTAATACTCCGATTTCATTTCCTAAAAGAACTAAGGTAAAACTAAACTCAAATTTGAAAATGTTCTCTACCAACATTCCTGTAAAATAATGTTAAAATACCGAAGTCCGTTAAAATTGAGGTGTTTTCCTTTCAATTCAAAACCTCAATTTTCAGACCTTAATATCTTAGACTTTTCAATCACAAGCAGTGGGAAGTTGGTTACAGAGAATAGTTACCATAAAGAAGGAGATTGCTGATAGCATACTTCTGAAGTACAACTGCTGCTTGTCATCTTAAAATGGTTAAGTAAGCAATCCAAAGAAAAATATGTTGAGGGGTAAATTGCTAACTCAATCGAGATGAAAGATGTAGGTAGGTCAAACTGTATTTTTTTATTTCCTTTAATACTAGTAGATAGTGTAAGATGCCCAGCTATTTTTCTTTTTCTGTATAATGGTCTAGAAGAGCTTTTCACAATGTAATTTACATAGTATCAGGGATTATCTTTTTATCTGCAAACTAAACAAGATGAAATTATGTCGGCACAACTCTCCACAGACAAGCTATGTCAAAAAGATAAATTACATAATTTATATTTGCATTCCTTTGCATTTTTAATATTGTTATATTCTTTGCATTTCTAATTATATTTGCATTTTAAATATTGAATTCATTTTAATTTTGGTGGTAAAATGATGTGATATAATTAGGAATGGATGGACATGAGACACTTTCAGAACCTTTCCTTTTACTTTAACTGCAATCAAAGACTTTTTTTTTCCCATGATACCCCCAACTATTCCCAAAGACCACTGTCATAAAACTAAGCTCTAGCTGATTATTAATTTGGAACATCTTAGTATCATTCACAATTATTCTTGCCCTGTTCTGTAAGCAGATTATACACCCCCACCCTTATGAAGCCTTCTTGGCAGAATATACCCTCTACCCCACTATTAGGGCCGGTTATGTCAATGAATGTTTTACAGATGTCAGCACAATCTCCTGTGCTCTTGCCCCCTGCCACAAGAATGCATGTCCCAGATAAGGGCCACTCCATCAGCCTAGGTCCAGAAATGAGAGCATACATGGAGTGGACTTGCAGATGGCCCACAGTAGGCCTGCAGTCAACTCTCAGCCTTTATGTAATGTGGGAAAGAAGGATATGTGAATATTACAGTCCACTGAAATTCTAAAGTTGTAACATAGCAAAATAATTGACACAATTAGCAGTGGCTATTAGCCTATCATATTGCCATACTATATGCATGCTAAAAAATTACTGGACAAAAATATTACTAGCCTGTCACAGACACACACTGGACTTACCTTTTCTCCTTATGACTGCATCATGTGTGATGATCCGAAATGGCGTGAAGACAGAAAAATAAGAAAATTCAAGAATGTACTACAGAGTGATCTTCTTCCTCTTAGAACACCCACAGAAACCACTCATGGCTTCTCTGTCTGCATCCTCTCCACGCAAACATATTCTTTAAGGCACTAGCCCCATATCACATACCTGCAGGTCAGGCTATAGCAGGCTATACCTCAGAAGCCAAAGATCTATAACTATGCAAGTATTTGTGTTGTATAACATGGAGCAGCAGCAAGAAATAAAGTGGCAGACAATAATGCCCATGACTAAAGTGACCCCTGGATCCCCTCCCAAAGCAGTCTCTATATCATAACTATCAATTGCAAAAATAGGATATATTTTTATATATTCTACCTAATTGTTGGGTAACTCTGTATTTTAAAATCTTAAGCTCCTAGTTTTAATCTATTTTGTCCCAACAGAGTACTTCCTTTTCTCAACTTTCTCATTTACAAGACCATTTTTATTTTTGCCTCACTCTGTACTGATGGTCCCTAATCTACTCAATCAGTTCCTTCTCTTCTATGATGTCTATTTTCAGACACCTAGGAGATTGACAACTCCTAGAAATACCACTAACCCAACTGCTTCTTTCCCCTTCTTTCATACTTGGGCATAAACTTTACTGTATCTTAAACACATCTTCTTAAATGCCTCACGACTATGATAAACTTGACATGCTTACAACTGACGGGATCTTGTCCAAGTTTTGTGCACTCGCCAATTTTACAGAAAGTGCTGAAGTGACTGTGTGTGTATTTGTGTGTCTGTGCTTACATCAAAATGTTAACTACAGTTCTCTCTAGCTATTGAGATATAGGTCATTATTTCTCCCTCCTCCTGCCTTATCTTTCTTTTCTCTTTTTTCCTTTCTCTTCCTCTACATCTCCCTCCTCCACTAATTCATATCTCATCTCTGGTTATAACATTTCAATACACTTCTAATGATGTTTTTATAATGGAAGTGGCTTATTTTCTGTTAGCATCCTCGTACCATGAATCCCATAGCTGTCAGCACTTGAAAGTTCGATGCCTAGCGACTGAGCTACTCATTTTCATCTTCCATGTCAGTTTGGTGCGATGTTTCCTAAGTGAGAAGGTTTGCCAATCATGGCTACCTCACACTACTTAAGATCATGATATGAAAATTTTCCCATCCAAACATGGACATCACCTGTGTTAAGTGGATATAGTATTGGAGACCCTAAAATAAATCCGTATCACCAAATGTAGAACGGAGGTATAAGAATCAATAAACAACAGCTCTATTAAGCCTCCCAGGATACTCCAAACTCACTGGATAACTGATGAGAAAGATGTGACAATTGGTGTTCACCTGAAAGTGACTTACAAAAGTGTGTCAGTGTCATCATACAGTCATTCATCCAGTATATTTATTGAACACCTACCATGTGCTAGATGGGTTGTGAATGCTCTTTAGAATGAAACTTTTGGTAACTGATAAAGGGTATTCAAAGAGAAAGTTTGAGTATGTTCTTATGTCAAGGATACAACAAATAAGACCAAAGGAAAGAATATTCCAGCTGCATACGACAATTAACCTGGTTCATTCGAAAAGGGAAGACCAGGCCGGATATGGTGGCTCACGCCTGTAATCCCAGAACTATGGGAGGCTGAGGTGGGCAGATCACGAAGTCAGAAAATCAAGACAATCCTGGCTAACACGGTGAAATACTGTCTCTACTAAAAATGCAAAAGTTAGCTGTGCATGGTGCCATGTGCCTATAGTCCCAGCTACTTGGGAGGCTGCAGCAGGAGAATCACTTGAACCTAGGAGGCAGAGGTTGCAGTGAGCCGAGATCGCACCACTGCATTCCACCCTGGGCAACAGAGCAAGACTCCAACTCAAAAAAAAAAAAAGAAAAAAGAAAAAAAGGGAAGATCAAACAGATCAGTTTGGGCTGACAGTCTCCTTCAAGATAATCCATCTCCCTTTATTCTGATTGAATTCGTAGGGGTTTCTTTTCAAAATGTAAATATCTGTATTAAAAGGATTTTTTTCTTGATAATATAGAATCGTTTTTTAAAAAGAAATTAACCATAGAGAGTAGAAGTTTCCTTATAATTCCAACCTCCAAATGTAAACACTGTTAACAATTTGCTATATACTGGTAGACTTTCTCATTGTATTTACTAATACATTATTAATAAATATACAGATCTTCACAATATGCATACTGTTCTATAATCTACCAAATAATCTGCTGATTTTTTAGAAAGCAAGTTTACTTCTCATGCAGCTGAAACAATAAATAAGCAATGTGGATATTTTGAGCCACTTAGCATCTCTCTTGGTATAAACAAATACATTTACATTGTTATTTAAAAGATAAAGTAAATTCAAAATCTAGAGTTTGATCTCCCCACAGGGAAATAATTTTTCTAAAAACCTTAAGGATCAACAGGGTAACAAGTAGTAAGTTCCAATTGCTCTCCCATCTAATAAAATAATAAAATCAAATTTTCTGAGAAGATTCTGTGAAAACGGCAAAGCAGAAAACATCAGGAATCTGTCTTCCACCTAGATAACAATTGTGCTCGCAGAACCTGTCTGATGTAACTATTTTGGAACTCTGTTGTTTATTGAAGGACTGAAATTTTCAAGGAACAAGATGATGTTTTAGTCTGTTCAGGCTGCAATAACAAAATACGCTAGACTGGGTAACTTACCAAGAATAGAAATTTATATCTTATTGTTCTGGAGGCTGGTAAGTTCAAGATCAAGGCACCAGTGGTATCTAGTCAGATCTGCTTCCTCATAAACCACACCTTTTTGCTGTATCCTCATATGGTAGAAGGGACAAAAAAGTCTTCTCAGGCCTCTTTTATAAGGGCACTAATAAATAGGGGAATTGGAAGCCTTCATGATTTAATCACCTCCTAAAAGTTCCACCTCTTAATACTAGTGCATTAGGTTTCATCATATGAATTTTGGGGGACACAAACATTCAGGTCATAGCAGATGATAATTACAGTTAGTTTTAGTCAATTTCACCAATTAGCACAGTAGCAGCAATTCATAACCAACCCCCATCTCTGGCAGGCAGCCATTGCATATTCTAAGAGCAGCTTGCATGTAGCTAGAGGGAGTCGCTGCACTCAAAAAGCACTCAGTTTTCCAAATATTAGAGATCTGATCTCTGATTACTGATTTTTGCTTCTGATCATAATAAGGCAGCCATTATTGTTACATCTCCTCTCATTATTTCAAGTCCATCCCCTTCTGGCTGAAGTGAGTTTCAGAAGATTTAAAGTGCTGGCACCCTCTTGCACTCTTCATTTTTCTCTTTTTCTTATTTGGGGAGCCAGACAGTAAAAACTAGGACATCCAAAAATGTATTAATCTGTTTTCACCACTGCTATGAAGAACTACCTAAGAATGGATAATTTATAAAGAAAAGAGGTTTAATTGGGTCACAGTTCAGCAGGCTTAACAGGAAGCATGACTGGGAGGCCTCAGGAAACTTACAATCATGGTGGAAGGCAAAAGGGAAGCAAGCACCTTCTTCACATGGTGGCAGGAATGAGAGAACAAGGGGGTAAGTGCCACACACTTTTAAACCATTAGCTCTCTTGAGAACTAATCCACTATCATGAGAACAATTATAAAAATATGGCCCCATAATCCAATCACCTTCCACCAGGTCCCTCCCACAGCATGCAGGGAATAGCCCTTTTGGCTGCTTTCACTGGCTGGCATTGAATGCCTGTGGCTTTTCCAGTTGCATGGTGCAAACTGTCAATATATTGACCATTTTGGAATCTAGAAGACAATGACCCTCTTCACACAGCTTCCTGAGACAGTGCCCCAGTGGGGACTCTGTCTGGGGGATCCAACTACACATTTCCCCTCCACACTGACCTAGCAGAGGTTCTTTATGAGGGCTCCAACCCTGTAGCAGACTTCTTCTTGGACATCCATGAGTCTGCACCCACAGGCCCAATATCATGTGGAAGCTGCCAAGACTTGGGGTTTGTATCCTATTAAACCACAGCCTGAGCTGTACCTTGACACTTTCAGCCATTGCTGCAGCTGGAGTGGCTAGGACACAGGGCACAATGTCCTGAGGCTGCACAGAGCAATGGGGCCCAAGACCTGGCCAATGAAACCATTTTTCCCTTCTAGGCCTCTGGACCTGTGATGGGAGGGACTGCAGTGAAGATCTCTGAAATCCCCTGGAGACATTTTCCCCATTGTCTTGGCTATTAACATTTGGCTTCTCTTTACTTATGTCAGTTTCTGCAGTCAGCTTGAATTTCTTTCCCAAAAATGGACTATTCTTTTCTACCTTATGGTGAGGCTGCAAATTTTCCAAACTTGTACACTCTATTTTCCTTTTAAATATAAGTTTTCTTTGCTTATGCAAATGAGCACAGAATTTTAGGAGCAGCCAGGCAACATCTTGAATGCTTTACTGCTTAGAAATTTCTTCTGCTAGATGCTCTAAATTATCTCTCTCAAGTTCAAAGTTCCATAGATCCCTAGAGCAGGGGCATAATGCCACTAGCCTCTTTGCTAAAGCATAGCAAGAGTGACCTTTGCTCCAGTTCCCAATAAGTTCCTCATCTTCATCTGAGACCACCTCAGCCTGGACTTCATTTTCCTATCACTACAGCTATTTGATCACAAACATTCAACAAGTCTCTATGAAGTTCCAAACTTTCCACATTTCCCTGTCTTCTTCTCATACCTCCAAACTATTTCAAACTTTGCCCATTACCCAGTTACAAAGTCACTTTCAAATTTTCAGATATCTTTATAGCAATGCCTCACTCCTGGTACCAATTTTTTGTATTTGTCTGTTTTCACACTGCTATAAAGAACTACCTGAGACTGAGTTATTTATAAAGAAAAGTAGTTTCATTGGGTCACAGTTCCACAGGCTTAAAAGGAAGCATGACTGGAAGGCCTCAGGAAACTTACAGTCATGGTGGGAGGCAAAAGGAAAGAAAGCACCTTGTTCATGTGGTGCCAGGAGAGAGAAAGAGAGTAATCAGAGAAGTGCCACACACTTTTAAACTATCAGATATTGAGAGAACTCATTCACTATCATGAGAACGCCATGGGGAAATTTATCACCATTATCCAGTCACCTCCCACCAGTTCCCTCCTGCAACATTATGAATTATAATTCAACATGAGATTTGGGTGGGGATGCAGAGCCAAGCCATATCAAAAAGCAACTGCATATATGGGGGAAATTATTAGATAACTGCAACTATTATTTGCAAATCATACATCTGATAGGTAATTAATATGAGATAAATAGGAAATCCCTAAAACTCAACAGCAATTACAATAAAAACTCATTTCAAAAATAGGAAGAGGACATGAATAGACATTTCTCCAAAAAAGATACACAAATGGCTAATAAGCTTATGAAAATATGCTTGACTTTACTAATCCTTAGGGAAATGCAAAACAAAACACCAATGAAATGCCACCTCACACCCCTCAGGATGGCTGCTATCAAAAGAATGTAAAATATCAAGTGTTGGTAAAGATGTGGAGTACTTGAATGCTTGTGCACCGTTGGTGAATGTATAATGTCACAGTCCCTATGGAAAAGAGAATGGCTGCTTGTCAAAAAATTAAAAATAGGAATATCATGTAATCCAATTTCTGAGTGTAAACTCAAAAGAATTGAAAGCAGAGACTCAAACAGGTATTTGTACACCCATGTTCATAGCAGCATTATTCACAATAGGTAAAATGTGGATGCAACTTAAGTGTCCATTGACAGATGAATGGATAAGCAGAATGTTTGTGTGTGTGTAATGAAAAATTATTCAGCCTTAAAAGGAAGGAAATTTGGACAAATTCTACAACGTAGATGAACCTTGAGAAAATTATCCTATGTGAAATGTCAATCACAAAAGACATTTGTGATTGATTCCACTTAATATATATGATATATGATTCCTCTTAATGTATATGATACATGATTTCACTTAAATGAGGTATTTAGAGTAGTGAAAATCATAGAGAAAGAAGGCAGATAGTGGTTGCTAGGAGATGGTGAGGAGTGGGGTATGGGGAGTTATTATTTAATGCTGTAGAGTGTCAGTTTTACGAAAATTTTTCTGGAAATGGATGGTGGTGTTCTGGAATGTTCTCGAAATAAATGCTTGCAGAACACTATGAATATATTTTATACCACTGAATGATACACTTAAAAATTTTTAAGATAGTATATTTTAAGCTATGAGTATTTTACAATTAAGAAAATGGAAAAAAAATAAATTATCTAACTTCATAGTGTTGAGAACCAAGTCTTCTTATTGGAAATTGACTGTCACAGAAACAAAAGGAGGAGTCTGAGCCATGGGAACTCGAATGAGAAAGTCTTGACTTAGGATTTGTAATTAAAGACGTCCTTCCCACCAAAACCACAGCTAAGGGGAAAGGCAATACAATTTCAATAGTTTTCAAGGTTTGCAACAGCAGAAATCATATTCCTTGACAGTTCGAATAGAAGTTAAATCTTGACAATGAAAGAAATAAATATAACAATAAAGTGAAATTATATGATCATTTTTAGAATAAAAATATAAGGTAGTTCTTTCCTCTGATACTTATAAGAATCTCATGTTTACACATATCTTACAATTTTGTGAGGAGGGTTTGGTTTACTGATCATTTCACTTTAAGTAATACTTGAAATGCTTTTTTTTTTTTTTTACTACATTGAATATGTTTTTTATCAAAAAGAAAGAGTGACTATCTTTTTAGGCTTACTTTAATCAATTTTTAAAAGTTCACATGTCAAATTATTGTGATAATTTGTCCAAACTTTTTTCAAATTTACGGTCTTTCAAAATGATTTTGAAAATGTAATATAAGTTTTTTTTAATGGGCTTTAAAAATCTAAACAACTTGTATTTAGATCCCAGTTCTGCCAATCAATGTGATTGTAAGCAATCAACTTAGGGTCCTTGTGTCTAGGAGTTTTTTAACTTATAAAATGGATATATTTAGTAATATTCCATAAAATTGTTATAAAGATTAAATGAGATATTATCTATGAAGTGTTTAAAATAATGTCTGATACCATGAGATAAAATTCTTGAATCTTGTGTAAATGTTTATTAATTAAAATAAACATATTTCAGCTACTGGCAGGGTGCGCAAAAGGAGTGCTGGGTATTTAATAAATTCTACTCAGTGAATGTTAAGAAAACGCATGCATTGATAAGTAAGTGAAGTGTTATACAAAGTGATATGTCGATCATCTTCCGCCTTCTCCAAGTAAGATTAGAGCTCCCTTCTCAAAAATTCCTCAGCATTACATTTATGCTTTTATTATATAATTTTTTTTCTTTTTTTGAGATGGAGTCTCGGTCTGTTGCCCAGGCTGGAGTGCAGTGGTACAATCTTGGCTCACTGCAACCTCTGCCTCACAGGTTCAAGTGATTCTCCTGCCTCAGCCTCCAGAATAACTGGGACTACAGGTGCACACAATGATGCCCGGTTAATTTTTGTATTTTTAGTAGAACAGGGTTTCACTATGTTAGCCAGGCTGGTCTCGAACTCCTGACCTCAAGTAATCTGCCACCTTGGCCTCCCAAAATGCTGAGATTACAGGCGTGAGCCACCATGCCTGGCCTATTATATTTTAACCATAGAGTTCTCTATGGCCACAATTGTCTCTTGTTCAGATCTGTAACCTAGGATCCTGGCATGGTTTCTGAGGCTTAAGAAGTTCTCAATAAGTATTCTTTGAATAATTGAATTTCAATTACTTAAATGAAAGATAAGACTCACTTGTAGCAGAACATTTATCAGAATAATCACCCAGCCAAACTGACTGTTCCTGGGGAAGGAGAGACAGCCCTGAAGAATGCTAACATGGATAAATTCAAAGTAAGAAAGGTTCATAATTTGTGGCTCAATTATGCATTAAACAGTCAATTAATAAGTACCTTCTGTGTGGAAGGCACTGTACAAGATACACAAATAAAAGAAAGCAACATTTCACTGCCCTAGAAGAGCTTATATTTGAGTGGAGAAACCAACATTTTTACATAAGTCACTCAAAGTAAGATATGACAAATTCTGTATAATAGTTTCTTTTTTGAAAAAGAAAGAGAAAGAAAAAATAAGGAAGGAAGGAAGGAAGGAAGGAAAGAAGGAAGGAAGGAGGGAAGGAAGGAAAGAAGGAAGGAAAGAAGGAAGGAAGGAGGGAAGGAAGGAGGAAAGGAAGGGAAAGACGGAAAGAGGAAAAGAGGGGCCAAGCACAGTGGTTCATGCCTGTAATCTCAGCACATTTGGCGGCTGAGGGAGGAAGATTGCTTGAGCTCAGGAGTTCAAGACAAGCCTGGGCAACACTGGAAAACCTGGCTCTACTAAAAAATGGGGGACTGGAGAGATTTCCACCTAGTGTGATAAGGATGTGCATTCTAAGACAAAGGTGGATGTTACAGGTAAGAGTTCAGTGAGGAGGGGGTGGATACAGAAGAAGATGGAGAAAGGACATGTCAAAAAGAAGCAGAGCAAAACTATAGGTAGAAAAGAATGCAAGATGTTTTTAGAAAAGTTCCAGCTTCTCAATTGTGTTTGTAATGTTTGTTGAATGAATGATGTAGAAAGCCAGGATAGTGATGTATTGCAAAGAACTCTGAATGGCAGCTTGGACTTTATTGAGTTTAGGAAGATTTAGAAAAATTAATGTGGTATAGTTAAAATGAAGAATGGTTTGACAGCAGGAAGGAATAATGTGGTATAGTTAGAATGTGCAGAATGGTTTGAGAGCAGGAAGGAATCTAGTTTGAAAACTCAAGTTGAGATCATTAGTGCCAGAGCAAGGAATTGAAAAGAAGAGAAAAACCAATGAGAGTAATCTATGAGGTCAAATTGCTAATGCTTGCAACTGACTGAATATGAGAGATCAGTGAAGAGGAGGCAAAAATGACTTTCCATCATTAGACAGTCAACCTTTGGTCAGCAGATGAGAAATCCTTTCCCTGTGACTCATGTATTATCAGACATCTCTGATTTCCTGGAATTTTTGATGAAATTTCCGAATCTCTTAAGTATAAATTTTTAAACCACAATTTTTACTATTTTGCTTATGTAGTAGTATCTGTATGACAGTTTTTGGAGCGAAGAAAATTCTTTTCCAACTCCTGATATGAATCAGACCTAGTGTTACCACATTTGACTAATAATTGGTCTCTGAGATATCTATCATCTGAATACAATTTGTTGCCAATTTTTTTGTGCTAGATGGTCGTGAATGGCTGGATTCTTGTTTTTCTTATAAACAGGAAAACTTCTTGATGAACTCATAAAAGGTAAGATGGGCCATCCCACCATACTGATCCCAAGTTTCCAGGGTTTAATCCGTGTGCTCACTGCTCACTGCGGCCGCTGGGAGTAGATTCCAATGCATGGCAATTGCGGGGAGCACATAGCTAATTCACATCACCTAAAGCCACATCTCTGGGCCAGATTTCTCTCTTTAACTCTTCTCTACAAAATCCAAATATGCATTTAGAAATCTTCACCTAGATGTCCCATTGGCACCTCAAATTCAACATAGCCAGAACAGAGTTCATTATCCTTCCCCTAAAACCTACTTCTTTTCCTGTATCTCTTGACACTTGGGTCTCAGAGTCGTGTTGTTCCTTCTCTTCCTCTCTTTTTCTATGTCCAGTCCATTAGGAAACCACCGTTTGGCAAATTTTTTGACAGAACCCTCCTCTTCAGTTTAATTTTCTCGCCTTTTGCTTCAGTCCTATTTTGTCATTGTGGATGATGTCTGCAATCATCACTTGCCTAGGGTTTCTGCAACAGCTACAAACAAGCTTCATGCCCTCCAGACTCAGCCCCCTCAAATCTACTTGCTATATTACAACTAGAGTTATTTCTCTACAATGGAAATTTGAAAATTTATTATCTTACTTGAAACTCATCAATGGTTTCTAATTTCAAAATAAAGTCTAAACTTTTAACTCTAGTCCCCTGCGACAGGATGTATTATGTTACACAATGACTGGCTACTCTTTTATCTAAATCTTCCAACATAATGAAAGCTTCTAAACGGTTTTGGAATGAACAAATAAATAACATATTGTATACTTTCATGACATTGAATTCACACACAAGAACATCATCAAATAAATACAGTTTCTATTCTACAAAGGACAAGAGTAAGACTCAGAGAGGATATTTAACTTGTTCAAGTAACAGAGACAGTACTGACAGAAACTGGATTGAAAAGCAAATCTATCTATCCCCAAAACACTACTGCTCGATGCCCTTTCATATGGCCATAGGTTTGGACTCATTTTCTGATTTTGTAGTAGGCCTAGGTGAGCCTATAATATACCTCTCATTGCTATTGTATATGTGCATGTGTGTGTGTCATTAGATTATAAGCTATTCAAAAGCCGTATTCACCTTCACAGCCTCAATGCCTAGCATAAAACCTTTTAGACATGTCTTCAGTGTGTTCTCAACGATTATTTACTGAATTAAATAAAATAGCACAGTGGTGAAAATGATTTTGTTATTTAAGAAATAATGAAACTTAAACTAGTTATAAACATAAAGAAATTTTGAAGTACCATTTAAGTAGCACTATATATGAGATACATAGCGTATAAAGAAAAAATATTTGCTATATGCCTTTACCATTTGTAGCTCATGAATTTTAACTACTAAAGGAGACAATATATGTCTAAAAGCTTGGTGTTAGCAATAGCTCAGGGTTCTCAGGGTAAAATTTTCCAGTTAGATTATTAATAGGATTTCATTTTCCATTAGATTCGCATCGTCCTTGGCCAATGTTATTATTCAGTCTTTCATCTTGAAGTCTCTATATAGAAAAATTTATTTGGAATCATAACTCCTACCAATAATGAAAGCTTCCAGGGTGAGAGAAGTTAGTAAATTCTTAGGGAAGTGATCTCCTAGGAGCCCTCCAGCTTTTGCTGAGGTGATCTTAACTCTGTATTGATCAGCTCTAACTATTGAAATGAGTTCCAGAACCACACTTCCATGATAAAATTTGAAAGAGTAAGAGAACAAGATGGGGTTGTCTTTGTAGGAATGAAATCACTGAAAAAAGGTTGGGAAAATTGGAGGTGTGTAGCCTGGTGAGATGTTTCAGGAGATGGTCATTTCTGCATTCAAATATATGTATGGTGTTGGTAAGATACACGTATAGAATCTCTTACTCCATGCCCTTTTTCTAGAAGATGGTCTTCTTTGTCCCCTTCTCCCACATGGTGGCAGCAGGAATGTTCGTGTTCCTACATGACAGAGCCCACAAGCACAGTAGATTTGTTCAGTAGAGGTTCTTCCAACCACAGCAATCATTGTCTTTTCCAGGAATTATGGAACAGAAAATAAAGGGAGAAGGGGGATAGAAGTCCTCTGGATGGCAGGATCAGAAACGTAAAACTTGGGGGCTATAAGTAACCATGCTTTCTGCCACATGAACTCAAGAAGAGAGGAAATGAGGAGAGAGGCAGAGAGTTGGGGAGCAGAGATAAACAGAAGCCAGGTTAAATCAACAATGAGGAACATGGAAAGAATCTTGATATTTTTGACTCCCTGATTCCAGGTCATTCCTAAGACCTAAGGGCATTTCTCTCCTTGGGTCCTAGAAGACAACTTGGCATTCTTATAATTAAGTGCCCCTTTTTGCTGAGGCCAATTAAGGCAAAGTTTTGGTTACTTATGAATGAAAAAGTCCGTATGAATGCAGTTGCTACACAGAAAAGAAACTGGAAGCATTTCTTGTTTTCAAAGGAGGGAAACAAAGACAAATGTTATAGAAAGTTATACAAAGGTGATAACTGATTTCAGTGCAATATATGGAAAAGCTGTATAATAGGGAAATCCATAAATGTTTCACTGTATGTGCTCCCTGTCCCTGGAAATATTAGAGGAGAGGTAGAATCAGATAGACATGCAGTGAAGATTTCTTGTTCCTAGGGATTTCAGTGAGAAAACTTGTCAGGCTCCATCCAACTGTGATATTCCATGAGGTCATCTAAGGATAAATTTTCAATTACCTGCAATTTCCCTGGTGCCTACCTCAAATATGAAACTGTGTTCTATCATCTGCCACTACTGCAGTGTCTCCACCCTCACCTCTAGTAGTTGAGCTCTACCCCATCAGCATTTTTAAAATCTAGTGATGAGAGTCAAAGGATGAGAAAAAAAAATTTTTTAATGTGATGATTGGTGAAATGGAATATAGCAACTATAAATGACAAGATGGTGATGAAAACTAGAAAGGAATTGCTAACCTGATACTGGCAGAGTAGTCTTGCAGGGGCAGTACAAGAGTTAGATAAGAAAGGGACTAGGATATGAATGAAAAGTGTGGGGTGGGGGCCAGGTGCAGTGGCTCACACCTGTAATCCCAGCACTTTGGGAGGCCGAGGAGGGCGGATCATGACGTCAAGAGATCGAGACCATCCTGGCCAACATGGTAAAACCCCATCTCTACTAAAAACACAATAATTAGCTGGGCATGGTGGCGTGCGCCTGTAGTCCCAGCTACTTGGGAAGCTGAGGCAAGAGAATCGCTTGAACCCGGGAGCAGAGGTTGCAGTGAGCTGAGATCGCGCCACTGAACTTCAGCTCGGTGACAGAGACTCCATCTCAAAAACAAGAGACAGGTATAGGGGAGGCAGGAACTGAAGATGGCTGGGAGGCTCCACCAGCTTCATGACAGGATTCCCAGCATCTGGATAGTGCCTGGCACATAGAAGGAGCTCAGTGAAGTCATTAACTGGATGGATGGATTGGATGGATGGATAGATGGATGCATGAATGAAAAGATAATGCAATTAAAAAATTCATCCAAGAAAGTATGAGAGGAACCTAAGTAAAGAAATTAGAATGAACTTACAGAGCTCAGTTGAAAAACCATCTCTTTAAAGCTAGATTATATGCATTGGATCTAATTTGCTATTTCAAGGCTCCATTCACTTGGTTTCAGAAGTAATTTTAAGTCTGACCACTAACATAGAGTCCTTACTGCCTTTCCAGGCATCAGGTATATAAACGAAGGGATCCCCACCACAGCCACAAACAGAGATTCTTCATCACCGCAGCTCAGACTCACTCCCTGAGAGCATAAGACTTGAGCTAACCAATGTTACTTCTCTGTTCTTCAATCTGAAGCAGATTTTAAGTGGGAGAGGAATCTCTGAACTAAACAAGAGCTTTGAAAACAATTTTGATGGTTGGAAATAAATTAAGGTGCTTAAAATGCCCATTAAAGTCAGTGAAGAGCTTGAGTCATGCTGGCAACAATATAGAAATCAGACACTTTTGAATCTGAAAACTCTTGAGTTACGTAAGTGACCTGAGAGTGCTGGAAAGAGAAGCCTTAAAGTGCCTTGTTCAAATTCCTAACCAGAGCTCAGGTGCTGTAAGGATTGGAGAATAACAAGCTGCTCCTTTCCCCAGCACCCTTTCTACTCTTCACACGTTCAAGCTCAGGGATTAAATTTTTTTTCCCTTTCTACTTTCAAACCCTTGTCTTTCAACTGTCTCCTTTCTTACTTGGAAGTTTTGGTGCCCTGAATTCGATTTAACCACATGCATCAAACACTGAAGGCCGAGGGCAGAATAATTCCGTTAACCATGGACAGCAGCATACTAATCAAATGCTCTGAGTGGCCAAACTTTCCACATGCTGACTTAGCTTCCTACTCATTTCCTCCTTGATTTCTTCTGATAATTAATCCACTTGTGTGATTAAAACCATCATGCTAAGTCTTAGGCCAGGCAGGCAAAATATTAGCTTCAGCATTGATGGGGAGCAAAAGGGAAGGTGTTATGGGGGCCAAGGATTTGGGGAGCTAAAAGTTCACTGAAAAATCACTGAGGTGAAGCGGATTAATTAATAGGAGAAAAGGCATACAAACTTATTTAGCATGCATACACAGGAGCCTTCGGAATGAAGACCCATCTTCCCAGTGAGGTACAAAAGCTTATATACCATCTTCAGGTTACAGGAGTGGGGGCTTGGGTCCTGGTTAAATGGGTATGGTAAAAGGAAGGAGAGGAATTCTGCTGAGAGGCAATAAATGATTACTAGGCAGAATGATTGGATCATGGAACAGAAATTAACTTGTAAATAGCTCTCTTTGGAATTTAAATGATCCTTGGAGACAGTCATTATCTTGAAAAAGGGTCTGTTCAGCTGCAGTTACATTTTTGATCTGAAATCTTTCCTGTAATTGATAATGAGATAACAAGGAGGGGAACAGGAACAATTGTTCTCCTTGGTGGGTCAGTCCTATCTTTATGTAGACAGAAGAAAAGTTTCTCTCAGGGCTTGCTGATCTCTAAGGGTTTTTAATTCACAATACTCATGATGCCAAGGAACCATATTTTGGGGTAAAATATTTAGATTTTTTTCAGTGTTTTATTTTTTCTTTTGTTGAATCCAGTTTATAAGAGGAGTAACATACAGAAGACATTTTAAAAGGAGCCCATATCTTTCAGTTTTACACTTGGTGCTAGTAAAAGACTGACTCATATACTCTAGAAGAAAGAATGACCCATTACAGTGTTACGAGCATAGCACATGCTTGTGCCACCTGCATGGACCAGCATGTTCACCTAAAGATTGAGCTTTTTGGAAAGTTTCTCATGTGGCTATGTGAGTGTCCTGTCCTAGTTCCACATTAGTCTCAATCATGATTTTTATACCTAATGCCACATCATTTTTATCCCATCCACTTCACCTTGTATTTATTAATTCATAGCCAATTTTGTTTCAAAATTAATATAAAATCATTTTAAACATGGATTTTTCAGATTATTACCATATCCTGTGTCATAAGGTGAAAGTCTCTAGCTATTGACACCTTAATTCAGAAATCTCAGTAGCTTCACATAGTCAAATTTATTTCCAGCTCAGGTCCAGTTGGTGGCAGAGATAGAAGGCAAGATGTGCTCACATCCACAGTCATCCAGGGACTCAGGCTCCCTCCGACTTGATGTTCTACTCTCCCTTGATACATTGGGGTCCTCTACTGTATCCTGGCATCTAACATATGGAGGAAGAGAGAAGGAGATAATGAATATTGCCCAGGAGGCTTTCATAGGCCAGTCCTGGAGGTGATATCCTCACTTCTGCCCACAAGCCATTCCCCATAGCTCATTTGGGTAGGCTCACTTGTTAACAGTGAAGGCTGGGATGTGTGTAGTAGCTATGTGCTCAGGAGGAAAGAAAAATGGAATTGGAAAAAAAAAACTAGCTAGCCTCTGCCATAATCTAGTTAATATTCAACATTTTTGAATACATACTCTCTACCAATCACTGTGCCAAGCACCTGAAACTTATTACTTAAATAATTCTTTCAAAAAAAACCCTAAAATCTAGGTGTCATTATTATTATTACTATCTCATAAATGAGGATTCTGAGGCTGAGGAGTTGAATAATTTAACCGAAGTCATACTGTGATCCATGGCACACAGTGGGACTGGAGCCCAGGCAGCGTTCCTGGAGTAGTGTTCTGCAGACACTGTCAAGACAACCAGTGTCTTCAGCCACATGCCCTCTTGTCTTCTTCTATGGGGCTCCACACTTCAGCCCCAGGACCCTGGTGTCAGTTGCTTCCTAAGCCACTTCTTCCCATCTGATTTGTCAACTGAATTGACTAGTTATTGTTTCACTTCAAGACTTAAAATGTAATAACAGGTTTTTAGTATGAGCAGCTCCCTTCCCAATCTGCTTAGCCTAGATCCTAAGCTCAGGTGATCCAGCTCTGCCTAATAGGGCAGGTATGATACATACATAGCCTGTGAATTCATTTAGGGAGAAATTAGCTTCTGGGCAGTTAGGCACTACAGACATCATCCTTCAAGGGCACATCCTATTTCCTACCTCCCTGTAACTGCCGAAAGCGTTCTCCTTACCTGCTGCCTAGACAGAGCCGATTTATCAAGACATGGGAATTGTAATAGAGAAAGAGTTGATATAGGAGTTAAAAAGGAACTGTTTAGGCAGATAGTGAGGTTAAAGAAGTCCTCAGGAAGATTTTCTTTTAATAAAAAGCAGCCTCAAAAGCATTTTCTTTTCTAACAAACAGCAGCCTGTAATCTCGAGCTGCAGACATAGACAAGCAAACTGGAAACTTGCACAGGTGGATGCCGGCAGCTGTGCCAATAAGAAAAGGCTACCTGAGGGCTAGGCATGTCCAACATGGTGGTTCCATCTTCCCTTTTTCTTGCCAACCAGTGTGCAGTAGGAAGCAGACAACATGCTGCCAGTCAGGCAAAGACCCCATTTGCATTGTAAGATTAGGGTGCGGCAGCCCCCTTCCCTGCATGCTATGTAAATGTCACACCTGGTCCAACCAATATTTGGGCCCTATGTAAATCAGACACTGCCTCCTCAAGCCTGTCTATAAAATGCTGTGTATTCCTCCACCAGCTGGAAGACTCACTTGGGTGACCCCCTCTCTCTCTGCAGGAGAGAGAATTATTCTCTTTCCTCTTTCTTTCACCCATTAAGCCTCTGCCCTTAACCTCACTCCACGTGTGTCTGTGTCCTTGATCTCCTTGGCATGAAGTAACGAACCTGAGATATTACCCCAGACAATGACATTGCTTCACAGTTTAATTCATGCAGAGCTGGCTGTACAGAAGACGGAAGTTTTATTATTACTCAAAGTGGTCTCCCTGAGAATTCAGGAATCGGGAATTTTTAAGGATAATTTGGTAGGCAAGGAGTTGAGAAGTAGGGAATGCTGATTGTTCAGGTCAAAGAAGAAATTATAGGGGTCCATGTGGGTTTTCCTTGATGTCTTCTGTTCCTGGGTAGGACTGCATAACTTGTTGAGCCAGTTACTGGTCTGGGTGGCATCAGCTGGTGCATGAGAATGCAAGATCTGCATAACATCTTGCATGTTAGGCACGTTCTGAATGAAGAGACCACCTAAACAGGCTTTGTGTGAGCAACATGGCTGTCTATTCACCCAAGTGCAAGTGGGCTGAGTCCAAAAAGAGAGTAGAGGGCAGTGGGATAGGAGTTGTTTTATAGGTTTGGGTGGGCAGTGGAAAGTTACAGAAGTTACAGTTTGGGTAGTTTTTGCAAGCCAGGGGGGTGCGGGGGTGGAATGATGTGGGGGTGGGGGTGTCACAAGGTCCTAGGTCCAGTGTCACAAGGTTGGCTTATCAGTTATGGCAGGAACGGTTGAGGCAGGAACCATGGCAGAGCTAGCCATTCTTCTTCTTTTCTGGAGATGTATGTGCGGGTCACAGGGGTCACCATGGCTTGACCATGGTGTGGCCCACGGTGCAGCCAGTTCAAAGAAACTTGCAATCTCAAGCACTCATCTTAGGTTTTACAACAGTAATCCCAGGAGCAATTTGTGAAGGTTCCGAATCTTGCACCTTCTGGCTGCATGACTCCTCAGACATAATTCCTAATGTTGTAGCTAATTTATTAGCCCTAAAAGGCAGAGTGGTGCCTGGGAAAGAAGGGGCTTTGTTTTGGGAAAGGGCTATTATCATCTTTGTTTCAAAGTTAAACTGTCAACTAAATTTTTCCCAAAGTTAGTTCACCTGTGCCCTGGAATGAGCAAGGACAGCTTGGAGGTTAGGAGCAAGATGCAGTTGGCTAGGTCAGATCTCTTTCACTGTTATCATTTTCTCAGTGTTATAATTTTTGCAAAGGCAGTTTCAATATGTCCTTTCCCTGCATGATCTGGCTGTCAGAGATCAAAGTCCTTCCTCTATTCCCTCTGTTCTCTCTCTCTTTCTCCGTCTCTCTCTCTCACATACACACATGCACACACACACCAAAAACCACAAACAAAAACAAATGAAAATTCTATCTGGGACTGGAGAGAAAGTCTGCATTATGTTTTTTCATCTTCCAGGTTTCCAAACCAAATGCATATGGATGACGTAGGTGCAAATATGAAAAGCAATAGAAAAGGTGATAGAACTATATTAATTCTAACTGCTAGGACTTAGGTGTTCTGGAATGGTTCTTAAAATATTGCAAATGGTGTGGAACCAATGCTGAACAACAGACATTAGAGACAAAAGAAAAAAGCCTTTGCAGCTTTTGAACTAATTCCCTGACTCCCATCCTCCTCCAAATAAAAACTATGGAGCCTCAGGCCATGAGATTTCAAACCAGTTAAGTGAGCCTAGAGCGTCCTCCTAGGAGCTCTGAAATTCACTGCAGGCTCAAGAGAGCCCTTTAATGGATTCAGTTTTTGGACTCAAATGCAAAAGGTGAACTCAGATGGGGTTCTCTAGACCTTAAGCTGTTAAACAGGCAAGAACAAAAGCTCACCAAGAGCCTCTTTCAAACTGCTCTCAGCTGCAAAACATTTTCCCAAACAGACCTGCTTTTGGAGTAATAGACAAGGCTTCTCTGTTAAAAATTGAGGCAAGACTTTTTAGAAGCCTCACGTTGTTATGAAAAAGCACAAGTCTTATACAGTAAAATTTTTGTGATTCTCTTTATACCTTTAAAGGGAAAATGCTCTGGGTTACTAAAGCAGAATTTTAGATGGTTGTATTTCAGAAGGAAACCATCATAACTGCTTTAAGTAGACAACACTGTAATAAGGGCAGCTGATAACATAATTCACTGAAGAGAGGAAAAGACAGAAAAGGCAAACGTTCGGCAAACTATTACTAGTACTTCAGTAGAAATAAATCATCCTGTGAGCCTAAATTACTGCTGCAGAAACACTGAAGAAATTTTTTAAGTGAGGTCAAAGCCATTCTAACAGGCCTCTGATTTGTATTCAAGGGTCCCAGGAGTTGCTGATTGGGTTCCACTCTATGCCAAAGCAAGCTCATATTAGATCACCTTGGGGACAGGAGGTGCAGCAGATAAGGACTCTTAGTACGAATCTGCTCTGTCACTCATGAGCTGAATGAGCTTTGGCCAGTCACTTTACCTCATCTGCCTGCATTTGTAAAAGGAGATATAATATTGCCTACAGCACGAGTCACTCTTGGCAAGACAGATATTTGTATGTCCCATGTGTGCTCCACTCCTTAACAGATGAAATTTAGCAGCGAAGTCTTAAAGAAAAGTGGCATGAAACTGCTCTGGTTGGACTGAAACACAGCCAGCCCCAAGTCCTAAGATGCAAACAAAGAAAAGAGATTGGGGGACATCCAGACACTCTTGAAAACTGCTATTTGGCATGGATTAAAAGGCAACTTTTGAAGTTCATGATTTAGATCTTGTTTATGTCTGCATTTCCAGTGCCCAGAATATGGCAGAAATATTCCATTAATGCATGGAGAATGCATGCATACGTGAGTGAATGAATGAGCATCATCATCTTCTAAATCTTTTGCCAAATTTTGCTTGGTTTGCAGTGGGCCTTTCTCTGGCCAGTCTGCTGGTGTACAAGACCGAGAATGTCCATCTGCTGTGGTTAAAGTTCAGCAAGACCGGTTGGAATGGCCAGAATACATTGGGCATCTTCAATCTGCTTCATAAATTCTCCAGAATTCAAAAAGAAAAATGTCTGGCTATTTGAAGAAAGTATTGCCTGATAAACACTCAATAATTTTTTAAACAATAAATAAAAAGATAACCAAACCTGTTTAATTAGTACCTGTGTGTGCAGCCTTCCCTCCCCAGCCTCTTTCGCCCCGGGCAACATGAGGACACATCTCTCATTATAGTCTGGAGCTGAGGGATCTGCTGAGTTGAGCTGAAAACAGGCTGCTTTTGTGGTGGCCCCTCCTCTGCAGCCACATGCCAAGAGAGATTCGCTGCAAAAACAGGAGAGCTGCAATGCAGTATTTTCCTCTGGAACTTTGAAGCTATATTAAAGATTTCAGACATACAATGAAAGCCTATTTGTCTTCAGTGCTCAAATGCAATAACTTAAATGGTAGCTGTTAAAGGAGGTAGATGAATTATAGTTAGCTCAGCAGCACTTTTTTGAGCTCGCCGATCATAATGGTATTTTTCTGAGCTAAATTATTTTAGGACTCTTTAAAAATCATGCAGCTCTTCCCCAGAAAGGGCCTGCTGCTAATAAGTGTAGCCCTTTCGTACCATTGTAGGGAGCAGAGCTGGAGAGAACTGAGCTGTCTGCTGAAAACAATCAGCCCTGAACCTTCCAGACCCAGGGAAAGAAAACTGAAAAAGGACCAGCAGGGAACTCATAACAAAACAAAGGAAATTTTCAAGCTACCTCTCCTTTTTAAAGGTCATTTGTCTTACTCTTACTGATGGTAATCACAGGGATTCAGATTTCTCACTGGAGACTTGTATTGTTCGGTGCAATATTACTCCTGCGTCCTCTCCTGTTTCTGCACATTGCGTATCAGGGTATGAATTACTAACACACTAGCACATTCTTTTTCTTTCCTTGTCTTGCCTGCACTTTCACATACATGCTGCTGAAAAAAAATTTCTGGTTTCAATATAATAAAAATCTGTCAACACCAACTAGTAGAATACATCTCAGTTGCCAATTCTGAAGTCCAACTTAATTCTCAGAAATCAGAAGAGAGTTAAGACTAAGAAGAGTATCTGCAGTATTGGAACTAAACGTCCTGGGTGAAGTGTGAGAATGCTAGAGAAAGAAAATGCAGCATTCCTTATCCACTCATTTTTATTTAGTAGATTTTTATGCTGTGGTATGGAAAGTGGAATTTGGTGCTGAACTTTTGGAGGTTGATATTCACAACCAAGGTAAGAGCCCATTAATCCTCCTAACCCTTCTGCAAGATGAAGAGCCAGCAATACAAACTCGGCTTTGTAAATATGGAAATGGAACACTAACAGGTTAAGAAATGTGGCCAAACTGCTTGTCATATTAATGCAGAAAACAATACTTTGTGTGTGTGTGTGTGTCTGTGTGTATGTGTGCGTCTGTGTGTGTGTGTGTCTGTGTGTATGTGTGCGTCTGTGTGTGTGTGTGTGTGTGTCTGTGTGTATGTGTGCGTCTGTGTGTGTGTGTGTGTGTCTGTGTGTATGTGTGCGTCTGTGTGTGTGTGTGTGTGTGTGTGTGTGTGTGTGTGTGATGTTTGGATTTAGGTCTACTGTTCTATTATTTTGCTTTTTGTCTTCAACGATTTTTGTTTCTCGTTTCATCCTTCCTTGCCCTTTTAAATTTATTCGAACATGTTTTAGTAGTCTGTTTTAATTCATTTCATTTTGGGATTTATTCCTTTTTATTTTGTATATTTACATAGATATGTCTGTGTGTATACATAAACATAAACTTTTTATAAGACTTTCCCCAGTATCTGCCCACTTCCAGTAATTCATACAATCTTATTAGAGTGAGAATGAGTTAAAATGTCTTCCAGATAGTCAACCTTTATTTTCTTCCTTTCCAGCTAACCTCATTTCCCCTCTCTGTCATCTCATAACTGGTTAAAAACCCCTGGATGGCTCATCATCAAACCATTAAGCCAGGTCTATGAAATTTCCACTTGGTTAGCTAACATTATCCTGCACTCAGAGGTGAGAATGTTGAATCTTTAATTGACCTGAACCTTTTCTGCAAGTAGCAAGACTCTTTCATTCCTGAACATTAGATCCCAATTCCTCTTCCCATAACTAATATCTTAAGAGAGAATTTTCACAAAAACTGAACACTTCTTCAATAAGTTTTCTGCTCCTCTTCTTGTGAAATTGCTTCTGCCATGGAATTTTTTGAATATCCTTCTCATTTACCCTACCTGAATTAATTCATCAGTATTCTATAAGAGCAGCCATATATGGGTATGAAAAAGAGTTTATACAGACCTTCACCCTGGGCACCCCTGAAATGTGGCCATTGTTTAAATCCACTAGCCTATCATAATATTGACAAGTTTATAGAGTTTTTTATGAGCAAGGTAATGACCATCTGAAATAATCACCTTGACTTCTCGCCATCCTTCAATTCTTTTAGCCTATTATTATTATGAGGCAAAAGCTATGAAATATCTTATCCTGAAAGGCACATAAGTCATCAGTAGAGAGATCATAGCAGAGTTCTGACTGAAGCAGCACCACCATCCACGTGCAGTGGTGATAGATCCCATGGGGGGTATCATGAAGACACACCCTCTCTGCTGGTCACGCGGACAGAACCTGTGCCTTTGCTCCACCATGTATTTGACTGCCTCTAGCAGCCTCCCATGGCGTGACGCCCACCATTCCATCATCTCTGCTGAATTCGTGCTGTGCTCCACGGCACAAGTACCTGTGGTTGGAAGATATCTGCCTGCTAGATGCAGTCCTCATTGTGCATAATAATTACTCAATGAAGTCAGATTGCTGGCCCCAGCCATTCTCTTTCAAATACTTTCTGTGTGTCCCACAATAAATAAGAATGACACCAACCACATATTCTGATTTTCCATCAGAGTCTAGATTTAAGTTGCCCGTTACCAGCAGTACCTTCGCACTTGTTAAAAGGCATATTCTGGCATTTGCACTGTAGGTTCAGTGTTGTGACTAACTCATGTTTGTGCTCTCAACCTTAAACTGATTTCTCGCTCCCTACATCCTGCCTGCTACTTTGGCTAAAAAGGCATGTGCATCTCAGGTTGAAGGAAGACAGGCCATCTAAGGTATACCAGATTACTGCCAAAGAAGGATCCAAATAAGCTGAATGAAAGCAAGACCGTGGAAGGTAAACTACAAGGCATTTTCTCTGATGCAGAGCACTTCGAATGGCTAAGCATTTGTGAAATATGGAGTAGAGCCTACTCAGAGCCCACAGCGTTCTTCAGCCAACATGGAGAATTGACCTCCTTACCAGGGCTCACCTTTGGGAAAGGAAAGTTAGGTCCGAAACATTCACCCCACAGCCACGGGGCCCTCTCGGTAACTAGGGAGAGTGCCCAAGTGCCTTTAGTCTGGTTGGAGGGAGAGAAGAGAGCCAGAGGACAGGCCCACACAACCTCATCAATGATCTCCAGAGGCCGGGCTAGGAGGTCTTCGGGGAGGTGGCAGGTGGAAGCTAGTGCAGAAAGAGTGGCCTTGAAACATGGTCAAAGGTGTGATATAGCTGAGAATGTGTTGAGTATATTATCCAAAAGCTAAATAAGCTTACTGACCTTTTGTGGTTAAGGAAAAGGAAAACTAGTGATTTTCCAGCCTTGTAAACTCTGCCAGGAACTTTTCCATCTCAAATTTATGGATGATTCTTAATCCTTCCTCAACCTTCAGGTTGATTCAAAAGTTATTTTTTTAATGTTCCAATAAATGATAGTAGTTCTCCCTCCTATAGCAAAATATTTCCACTAAGCTGTGAATTGCTCTCCTCAGCCTGCTCCCTCACCCTTGGAGATAAGCCAAAGTTCTTTACTTCAACGTTCAGACAATGCTTGCTGCCAGCTGAAGAAAAGAAATGAAATGAACTTGAAAGGAAGAAAAAAAGAAGCAGATCATCTTATTGGCATTGTAAAATTTTCAAACATTACATCTTGTACTTTGCAATAAATGGTTTTGGGGTCCCATATAAACACATTTTTTCCTCCTGGGAAAATGAGTGTAACTTCCAATCTCTGCCTTAACACTCCTCTGAATCAGCAGAGATGTAGGATTGATGAGTTTCCCATTTTTGTTGTTGCTGTATTTGTTTTTGAAACAGAGTCTCAATCTGTTACCCAGGCTGGAGTGCGATGACGTAATCACGGCTCACTACAGCCTCCATCTCCCAGACTCAAGCATTACTCTTGCTTTAGCCTCCTGAGTAGCTGGGATTACAGGCATGTACCACCATACCCAGTTAATTTTTAAAGTTTTTGTAGAGCTGGGTTCTCACTGGGTTGCCCAGGCTGGTCTCAAACTCCTAGACTCAAGTAATCCTCGAACTTTGGCCTCCCAAAGTGCTGAAATTACAGACATGAGCCACCACACACAGCTGAAATTCCCATTCATTTTCCTAAATTTTCTGTGCCTATAACTGTTGCATTGAAGAAGAAATAGAAGGGAAGACAGAATAAAAAAAAAGAATTGAGAAGAAAATGAGAGATAATACAAGAAGAGAGGAGAATTAGAGAAGAACAATTAAAAAGAGAAAAGGAGAAAATGGATACATAGATTACAGTTTTTCCATTGACATATTGGCAAGAAAACCAGGGTTTTGTGTCCTGGACATGAGGTTCTACTTTTCCAAGATAATTAAGGATTGTTCTCAAATTAGTTTTATAATACCATTGTCTGAGATTTTCTGAGATAAGAAAAGCTGTAGAATTGAAGGAGATAGAAAAGATCTGAGCTTGGCTGGACTCTGTGGCTCATGCCTGTAATCCCAACACTTTGGGAGGCCGATGCTGTTAGATTACCAGAGGTCAGGAGTTCAAGACCAGCCTGGCCAACATGGTGAAATCGCATCTCTACTGAAACCACAAAAATTAGCCAGGCATGGTGGCAGGCACCTATAATCTCAGCTACTCAGGAGGCCAACGCAGGATAATTGCTTGAACCTGGAAGGCTAAGGTTGCAGTGAGCCGAGATCATGCCATTGCACTCCAGCCTGGCGACAAGAGCAAAACTCCATCTCAATTTAAAAATAAAAAAAAAGAATGAATAAATAAATAAGCAAATAAATACATGATCTGAGCTCAGAAAGAACTGAGTCCCCAAATGCTAGGGACAGGATCTCCCAAGAAGGACTCTGCTGTATGTACACAGCACTTCCAGGGCTTATAAGACCTCTAAGAAGGATCATTGCTAGGGTGCCTGAGGAGTTTAGGCAGTGAGTACTACCTGGGAGCCTTGATAGAGATTTCATGACTCCGCAAAAGGAAAATATAAGTATGGGCCTTTGATGACAAGCAGACATTGTCAGAGACAAATGCCAATAGCCACCAAAAAATCTAAAACTGAAACTAGACCCCTTCCCAATTGTTCTAGAGCAATGGTTCTCAACCAGGAGCAACTACCCTTCAATGGGATATTTGGCAATGACTAGAGATGATATTTATTGTTCCAGGTAGAGGAGAAGGGTTCTGCATTTCTCACGTGAGCACCCAGATGATGCTTCTGGCATCTTGTGAGCAGAGGCTAGAATGCTGCTAAACACCCTTCAATGTACGGGACAGCTCCTCACGGCAAAAAATTATCTGGTTTAAAATGTCAGTAGTGTCAAAGTTAAGAAATTCTGCTCTAGTTTAAGCAAGTTCTATTGATTTTGTTTCACCCTGAAGAAATAGGAAAAAGTGGGTTCCAAATGACTGAGGCTGAATTTTATGACAACTCTGTTGAGTAAACATCAAGCCATATTTGCTTTTTTTTTTTTTTAATAAAGGTATGGTATGTTTGAAGCAAATGCATTTTGTTGGATAATAGGAATCTCCCTCCAGATTGCTAAGAATCCTTCTAAGCATAACTTTCCCCAACATATATTACAGCTTCTAGAGTTAGGGCAAAAATATGATTTTGAGAAAATGATCATGACGGTTTCACAGCTTCAGAGAATACTTAGAAATGGCTGCTGAGTGGAGGGATTGAACTCCGTATCTGGCCACTTGGATATGCTCTTTGGTCTGCTGACAATGTAGTGGCCACATGCAGACACCCTGACCAGGCAATGCGGTTTTAAATCTCTAGAAAAATGGGTAAGATAGTTGCTTTGCCCAAGTACGGCAGTGGTATATTTCAAAAATATCGACCAATCTCTAAGGAAGCAAAAGTGCTCCTTTTGCTTTGCTCGCAAAAATAGGTTTCCTGACATCCATATCTAGTGTTACCATGATAACCACGACTCCTAGGAAGGGGAACAGAAAGAAAGTCTAAAAGCCCATCTGGTAATAGACAGCAGGTTGGCCATAGTCATAAGAGCCACCTCTCCAACATGCATTTGAATAATCTGTTGGAGGTAGCCAGGAAGGTATTAACATGGGGCTCGCATATTATACTGAGGTATGCCTCTTTCTAATGTGGCTAACTCAGACAGAGGCTGGGAAAAAGAATATGATTCTGAGGATTTAAAACATTGTGGTTAAGTGGGACCTGGACCAAATATTATTTAAAAATCAGTAAAATTAATGGTGCAGTTTTTTTATGCCTTATGTGCCATAGAGCACATTTTTACATATGTATTAAAATACAGATCCACGGACATTAAAATACATGCAAAAAAAACATGGAAAACATGGACTAATCTGAAGAATAAGGGAGTAGTCAGGTATGAAAAATAAAATGAATATTTCATTGAATTAAAAACTTCATCTAGTTTCAGAAGAAAATTCTTTCATTTCTCTGCAATTTATTTTTTTTTGTTTCTCTTTAGAGGATATAATAGTTGCTATTAAAAGAAATATAAGAAAAACTTTGTTTCCATAGCACTTTTACATAGAAAGCGTTACATAAAAAACATTTCCTTTCATAGAAGTGCTCTAAAATGCCCAAAATGCTATTCCTCCAAAACGCTAAGTAGAGAAAGTAAACTGTAATTTAAACACCAAATAATGTGCTACTAAAAGAGCCACTCACTATTTAAAAACAAGCGTCACTTTATAACAATTTAATGTATCTGAATGATTTAAACTCTAAGCTGTTTTGGACTATTAATCAAATTTTAATTCCTCTTCTCTAGTCTAATATGTCAAGTACCTGATGTAAAGAAAGAACATTAACTCAGATAAGAAAGAGGAAAACTATTTAACTATTAAAGTGATAGTATCATAATTTTTTAAAAGGATGCAAGTTAATTGATTCTTACATTTTATTCTCTTCTCAGAAATTAGTTCATCTTTATTCTTTTATGTTTTTGTAATATGACTATAGATTATGAATTAATCTGTTTAAACAGGATAGTATTTCACAGAAAATGGACATCCTCATGAATCCCAGAACTCCTTACCAAGATGAAAGACCATGTTTAATAAAACAGTATTAAATTACTCTGCATTAGTAATTGCTCTGCTTCCTTCTTCCATCAAGAATGATAGTAAAGGAAGGATTCCTTATACCAATGTCCACTGCCATGTCAAAAACTGGGGCTATTGGCTTGATTTAAAATTTGGCTATAGGGCCACTTCTAATTAAGATGACTAAAATCTTGATTTAGAAAAGAGAAAAAAATGTTTTAAAAAATACAGCATGTCCTAATCAAATAAGATAATTCAAAGGCTTTTATTTTGCCCATGGAAATGACTGCCAGTTGAGAGATATAAAAGCAAATTTAATCAAGTTGATATAATCTAATATATAGAAACAGACTTGAGCTGCATAATATAAAAAACGAAGCTCCCAGTGATTGAGGAATTCAACACATAATGAAGACTAGGTCAACAGAATCAATATCAGTAACTCCAGTCCTAAATGGGTATTTTTAAGGGTCTTAATTTTTTTCAATGTAGCTGTTTATATTAATCAAACAAAGCAAATAAATAGTAAATTGTCAGTGTGACAATGACTACTTTTTTAGAAGCCAGAGACTTACAAAGCATAGTTAGAGATGAGATGGGGTATGGAAACCTGCAGATACTTGGCAGTGTGTTCATTCACACCTTAGCTGAGTGACTGAGGTACTCTGTCAATTCAAACTTTTTTTTTTTTGAGATGGAGTCTTGCTCTGTTGACCAGGCTGGAATCCAGTGGCATGATCTTAGTTCACTGGAATATCTGCCTCCCAGGTTCAAGCGATTCTCCTGCCTCACCCTCCTGAGTAGCTGGGACTACAGGTGCATGCCACCACATCCCGCTAATGTTTGTATTTTTAGTAGAGAGGTGGGGTTTCACCATGTTAGCCAAGCTGGTCTTGAACTCCTGACCTCAGGTGATCCACCTGCCTCAGCCAGATTTTTTTTTAATGTTGAGTTCAGTCAGAGCTAGAAAGAATTTGAGGGTCACTCTCATTCTAATCATGGTGTGAATTTAGACATCTGAAGAGAGAAATGTGATTCTAATATTAAAACACTGGATCTAAGGGTAATAGAGACTCCCAAGCTGGCTAACCTCCTGAAGAAGAAACCTGGAAAGAATGAGACAAAAGACCACCTGAACCCCTTAAAAAACTTAGAAGGAGTGAGACCAAAGATCACCTGAGCCCCCAATCAGTCTAATAGTAGAACACCAGATACTATGTGTCTCTTAATAGAACGAAGCATGAATTATAGAGCAACGCTTGGGATAAATTTTTGCCAGGAATGTTTAACTTGATTCTAATCAAGGCCTTAGTTCTAACTTCAAATTTATAGGAAATACAAGAGATAAAGTAACAACTTAAATGATACCAGAAAAATCTAGAGTATGGGGCACTCTGGAAAAACTAACCTGTTTATTTTAATAAGTCAGTATCATTATCATTTTTTTAAGAAAGGAAGAAATAGGCAGGAAAACAATAGCAAACTAAAAAAGATTTTAAACATATAATAAGAAGATCCTTTTGAATTCTGGTTCAATGTAAAAGACATTTTGGGGACAACTGGAGAAATTGAGTGTGAACCAGGTATTCAAAATTAACAAAGATTTATTGATAACTTTGTTAAATGTGATATTATGCTGGATACTTTAACAAATGTTCCTGGGGCACATGTACACCATGGAGTACTATGCAGCCATAAAAAACAATGAGTTCATGTCATTTGTAGGGACATGGATAAATCTGGAAACCATCATTCTCAGCAAACTGACACAAGATCAGAAAACCACATACTGCCTGTTCTTGCTTATGATATAGAGCTGAAAAGTAAATAACTGAAATTTAAAATGGCTAAATGGGCTGAAGAGCAGATAGAAGACCAAAGAAAACTAATTCACGTAATTGAGAATCTATCCCTAGAAATTGCCCTAGCTGAAAACGACAGAAAAAGTATTGATTAAAAAAAAAATACCTCAGAAAACTCTGGGAATAATATGAAGTGGTCTAAATAGCTATAATGGAAATCCCAGAATAGAGAAAAAAGGGAAGAAAAATTTTAAAATAATGTCTTAAAACTTTCCAAATTTGTTGGAAAACATTAATTTATAGATCCAAGAATTTTAATAAATCCTAATTCAAATAAACAAATAGAAAATCATCCTTATGCACATTGTAGTCAAACTCCTGAAAGCCAAAGATAACAAGAAAACATTTAAAACAGCCAGGGAAACATATGTTATATACAGGAGAGCCACAACAAAATTAATGACTAATTCCTCATCAGAAACTATGGGAGCCAGAAGAAACTGAAAGGAAATGCTTAAAGTGCTAAAGGAAAAAACAAGCAAGAATTCTATAACCAGCAAAGCTATTATTTAAGTTAAACAATAAATAAACACTTTTAAATAAAAAACTGAGTGTTTACCCCAGTGAGAATGGTCGTTATTAAAGAGTCAAAAAACAAGAGACCTTGGCATGGATGTGGTGAAAAGGGAATGTTTATACACTGGGAATGTAAATTAGTACAACTTATATGAAAAATAGCATGGAGATTTATTAAAGAACTAAAAGTAGGTCTACCATTTGATTCATTCAGCAACCCCCCTACTGGGTATCTACCCAAAAGAAAAGAAGTCATTGTATCAAGAAGACATCTGCATGCATATGCTTGTCATAACAAAATTCACAATTGATGAGATATGAAACCAACCTAAGTGTCCATCAATCAATGAGTGGATAAAGAAAATGTAGTGTACAGGTGCCATGGAATACTACTCAGCCATTAAAAAGAATGTGGTTGGGTATGATGGCTCACGCTTATAATCCCAGCACTTTGAGAGGCCAAGACAAGTAGATCATTTGAGATCAGGAGTTTGAGACCAGCCTGACCAACACGGAGAAACTCTATTGCTACTAAAATCACAAAAATTATCCAAGCATGGTGGTGCATGCCTGTAGTCCCAGCTACTTGGGAGGCTGAAGCAGGAGAATCGCTTGAACCCAGGAGGCAGAGGTTGCAGTGAGCCGAGATCACGCTACTGAACTCTAGCCTGGGTGACAGAGCAAGATTCCATTTCCAAAAAAAAAAAAAAAAAGAAAAGGAATAAAAATGTCTTGAGGCAATTTGGATAGAGCTGTGGAACACTATTCTAAGTGAAGTAACTCAGGAATGAAAAACCAAATACCACATATTCGCACTTATGAGCTATGAATACACAAAGGCATACAGAGTGGTATAGTAGACTTTGGAGACTGAGAAGAGGGGAAGGGAAAGTGGGGAGAGGAATGAGGAATAAAAAACTACATATTGGATACAATGAACACTACTTATGTGACAAGTACACTAAAATATCAGAATTCACCACTATACAATTCACTCATGTAACCAAAACCTACTCGTGCCTCAAAGCTATTGAGAAGGAAGGAAGGAAGGAAGGAGGAAGGAAGAAAAGAAGGAAGGTGAAAGAGAGAGAAAGAGAGAAAGAAAAAAGAAAAGAGAGAGAAATATATAAATCCTTTTGGATAAGGACTCTACCCTTATGACCCCATTTAACCTTAATTATTTCCATAAAGGCTGTATCTCCATCCACAGTCAAATTTGGAGTTAGTGCTTCAACATTTCGAAGGAAAAAACATTCAGGCTGTAACAATGTATATCATGTATATGTATCTTATCTCTCCATATAAACCTTTATATCAATTGAATCACATTGTGCATAATACTTCAAAAATATATGGGTAACTTTTTATGCCACTAAACATAAAAATAAAAAATAACTGCTTACCACACACACACACACACAAATAGAAAATGATAGAGAACAAAATCTAGTAATATCAATATAAAACAAATAGCAAACTGGCAGACTGAAAACCACCTTTTCAGTAATTTTATTAAATAGATCAAATACTCGAATCAAAAGGCAAAGATTGCCAGACTAGATATAAAAGCAAAACTCAACCCTTTGTTATCTACAAAGGGGTGCATTTTAAATACAAAAATACAAACACATTGAGAAAGCATAAGGGAGTTGAAGTGGCATATTAAATCAGAAAAAATAGACATCAAAAAGGGGGATATTGCTGTGGACAATAATAGAAGGTTCGATACCTCAGGAAAATATAACAATTATAAATATCTATGTGCCTAACAAAAGAGATTGCAAATATATGAAGAAATTACAGAACTAAAAAAGAAGCAGACAAATCCAAATCATCATTAAGACTCTAACACACTCTTTTCAGTAATTTATAGAAAAACTGGATTAAAATATCTGTATGAATGTACAAGACCTGAATGACACTAACAACCATCTTCACCTAACTGACATTTTTAGAACACTATATTCAGAAACTGCAGAATACACACTTTTTGGAAGTGCACATAGAGCATTCACCAACATGGATCATATGCTGGGCCTCAACACAAGTCTTAACAGATCGCAAAATATTTAAATCTTACGGAGTATGCCTTCTGATCACAACAGAATCAAATGAAAAGTTAACAAAAATAAAACATTTAGAAAAGCTTCAAATGTCTCAAATTTAAACAACTCTAAACATTCTATGTATGGGTGAGAAACAAAAACAATAAATTAGAAAATATTTTAACTAAGTAAGAGTTTCTGTGATATGCAGCAAAATCAACATTTAGAGGAAAAATATAACATTAAATTCTTATGTCAAAAGAGCACAAAGGCTTCAAACCAGTGCTCTAAACATTCATCTTAGTAAAAAAAAAAACTAGCAAAAAAAGAGCAAATTAAACTTACAGTAAGTAGAAGGAAGAAAAGAACAAAGATAAAATAAATCAATGAAATCGAATACTGAAAAAAAAATCTAAAAAAATCAGTAAAGCCAAAACTGGTTTTTTTCAAAGATCAATAAAATTGATAAACTTCTAGCTCAGCTGATCAAATAAAAAAAGAGAACGAGAACAAATACCAACTATCACCTCAGACCCTACAGACATTAAAAGAATAATAAGAAAATATCATGCCAATATATTTCACAAAAATAGATTGAAGGAATATATTCCTTGAAAATCACAAATTATTAAGGCTCATTTAAGAAAAAGTGGATAATTTGAAAGTGTATATCTATTTTTAAAATTAAATTTGATTTTTTAAACTTTCCACAAAGAAAACCTTAAGTTTATAAACTTAACTGGTGAATTCTAAGAAAGTCCAAAAAACTCTTCCATAAAATCCTACAGGAAAAAAAACTTCCTAATTCTGTGTATGTGCGTGTGTGTGTGTGTGTGTGTGTGTGTGTGTGTGTGTGACACTAAGTCTGTCTCTGTCACCCAGACTGGAGTGCAGTGGCATGATCTCTGCTCACTGCAACTTCCTCCTCCCAGGATCAAGTGACTCTCCTGCCTTGGCCTCCAGAATATCTGGGATTACAGGTGCCCGCCACCATGCCCAGCTAATTTTTGTATTTTTAGTAGAGACAAGTTTTCACTATGTTGGCCAGACTGGTCTCAAACTCCTGTTCTCAAATGACCCACCCATCAAGGCCTCCCAAGGAGCTGGGATTACAGGTGTGAGCCATGGCTCCGAGTCCCAGCTCCCAGCCCCAGTTCTTTGTTAGGCTAGTATTACATGACCACCTAAACCATACTATAAAATTACAAGAAAAATAAAACTATAGACTAATATTTCTCAAAAACATAGACACAAAAATCCTTTAAAAAAATTTGAGCAAATTTAATAATATATAAAAAAATAATGCATCATCATTTACTAGGCTTTACCGCAAAATCAAAACAACCATATAAACAGAATAATAAGGAAGAAAAAAGCATAATAATCTCAATATATAGGAATAAAAGATTTGAGTAAAATTCAGCATCTACATATGATAAAAAATTCTCAAATTCTCAGCAAAATGGGATTAGAAGGGAACTTCTCAACATCTAAAAATAAATCCACATCTATTTTTAAAAAACAGTAACTAACAGCATACATAATGGTAAAAGACAAAAGGCTTTTTTGCTTTTCTCCTGAAGTTCGAACAATGTATGTCTACACTCATCACTTCTAGGCAATATTATACTGGAAGTCCTAAACAATGCAATAAGGCAAAAAAAAAAAAAAAAAAAAGGCAGGGAGGGGTGGGAATAAAAAGCAGACAGATTAAAAAAACACTGTTCACAGATTATGTGATCCTCTATGGGAAAAAACCTGAGTAATCTACAACTAGAACTAATAAATGAGTTTAGCAATGTCACAGAATACACTATACAAGCATTAATTGTATTTCTGTCTCCTGGCAGTAAAACATTAGAAGCTGAAATTTAAACAATAGTATAATTTACAATGCATCAAAAATTATAAAATATTTAAGAATAATTTTAGCAAAATATCTGTTATACTTTATCCACTGAAAACTACATAATAATTGCTGAGAAAATTAAAGAAGCCCTAAATCGATGTATATCAATACTCTGTTCATTAATTACAAGACTCAATATTGTTAAAATGTCAAATCTATCCAAACTGATCAACACAATATCAATCAGAATCCCAGTCAACTTTTTATAGAAATTGATAAATTGACTATAAAACTCTATAATGAACTGCAAAGAAACCACTGCAGCCAAATGATTTTGAAAAGGCAGAACAAAGCTAAGGACTTACACTACGTGGTTTCAAAACTCACTACAGAACTACAGAAATACAACAGTTGCAGTACTGGCATAAAACATAGATTTGTAGATCCATGGAACAGAATAGAAAGTCCAGAAATATTTCTACATATATGTGGTAAATTAATTTTTTATAAAGATAACAAAATTATTCTTGGAGAAATGATAGTTTTTCTAAGTGTTAGAACAATTAAATGACCATATGTAGGAAAAATTCTTGGATCTTTACTTAATATCATATTCATAATTTAATTTTAAATAGAAAGCTACAAAACTCATTAAAGAACACGTAGGAGAAAAATCTTGGAAGTCTCAGCTCAGACAAAATTTCTTTACTATCCTATCAGAAAACAAACTACTAAAACAAATTGATAATTTGGAATTCATTAAAATTAAGAACTTTTTTTTAAATTAAAAACTCTTCAAAATCTACTGTTAAGAAAATGAAAACACAAGCCACAGACTAGAAGAAAATATTTGCAAAAGACTTATCTGGTAAAGGACATATCTCTAGAATATATAAAAATCCTTATGACTAATTAATAATAGGACAAACAACCTGTTTTTTTAATGGACAGAGATTTAAACAGAAGCCTCACAAAAGATGACATACAAATGGCAAATAGGCACACAAAAAGATATTCAATATAATTAGTAATTAGAGCAATGCAAATTAAAGCCACTTTGAGATACTACTACAGTCACCAGAATGACTGAAATAGAAACACATAATCAATTACTAGTTGAAAAACCAAAACTCTCAGTCACTGCTGGTGAGAATGCAAAGTGGTCACCTTGGAAAATAGATTGGCAGTTTATTAAATAAAATTACACACTTGTAATACAACCCAGAATCCCACTTCTGTATTTATTTGGGTAAATACACTTCTAGGTATTTACCCAAAATAAACAAAATGTAAATGTCCACACAAAGACATGCAAACAGATGTTTGTAACAGCTTCATTCAGAGTAGCCAAAAACTGGGAAAAAAACAAATGTCCATTAGCTACAGAATGGAAAACTTTAGTATATCCATGCAGTGGAACATTAATACAAAATAAAAAAGAAAAAATATTGATGTTTAATAACATGTATGAATCTCAAAAGCATTATGTGAAGTGAAAGAAGCCAAACACAAAATACTACATACCTTATGATTCCATTTAAATGAAATTCTAGAAAAGATGAAACTATAGAATAAAAAGGTAAGTCAGTGTTTTACTGGGGCTTCAGTGAAGGAAAGGAATTGACTGCAAATGGCCATTAGAAAATTTTAGGATGATGAAATGTTCTCCATCATGATTCTAGTGCTTGTTGCCTGACTGTATGCATTTGTCGAATCCTCTAAAATCATCTACCTCACACTTAGGAATTTTATTTTATGTAAATTATACCTCAATAAATAATAAAAATAAACCTAAGGGTAATAAAAGTCCGTAAATTTTAAATATGTAATATATATAGTAAAAGTATTAATAAATATTAATAAATTATTAAATCTAGATGATGCATATAAGGGATTCATTACACTCTCCTATTTTTTCAATTTCTCTGCATTTTGCCAATTTTCTTTGTAAAAATATTTTAAGAATGATTTTTTTGTGTGTGAAAAGACATCTCTAAGTGAACATCAACAATTTTTAAAATCTTAATAAAAGAGTTTTTTTAAAAAACATTGATTATGGTCACCACCACACCTAGTGGGTCTTTGGAATGAGTTTATGACCCCAGCTGAGACTGAACTGACCCCTCTTGAAGCTACCCCCAATTTTCGTTAAAAGCAGTCTCAGGAGCAAGAGAAAACCAAGTAGTAAAACCACTGGTGCTATTTTAATACAGTGAATAATTTCTTATTGACTCAGATTCCTTTTTTCCTTTTTTTCTTTTCTTTTTTTAATGCAAAGTTTGGCTAAAAGATTTTTTCATGTTTTCTGTTCTTTATTTTTGATGACTTTCTTTTCAGCTTGACTATTCACAAGGATTTTTTTTTTTCCTTTTGGGTTTCTTTTTTAATTGGTTGGTCATTTTATTTTTAGAAAATGAAGGTGTAAAAAAGAACATGTTCACTTCTCTCAGTCTCTGATGCAGCTCTGAGAAACTGGTGGAAGTAGAGAAAATACTAAGGCTGACAGCAGTTATTAAGAGTCTTTGTTAAAAAAAAATTCTGAAACTCTGTGATATATTAAAAACTCATTAAAATTAATGAGAATGGTTTTACTCTTACCTGTAGAAAAAAAATTTAATGCATGGTTTAGATTAAAAAATTTTAGTCTTGCAAGTGTTCAATAAGTGTTAAGAAGTCTGGAGGGGCCATATGAGAGAAAGTGAGAATGTGTAGAGCTTTATGAAAAAAATAAAATTGTTAAATGTATGATGGGTAAGACAAATGATATCACAGTATTTCTGCTTCTCCCTTTCTACCACAATCATAAATTAACACTCAAGTGAAACATTCTTCTAGAAGTGTAAACAAAATCAACATTTTCCTCCTTGTCAAATACATAAAAACATATTTTCAAAGAAAGAATTTTTCTAGTTATCTATTTGTCATAGTGGAAATGATCAATATTTGATATTGGGGAAATCATTTACTCTTGTTCATATTTTCAAGTGAGCAACTTTTCTTTTAAAAGAGTCGTGTTTTATCTAAAATTTCTTATTCTATTCTCTTTCCCTGACTTGACAAAAGAAAGGGGATGGGGAGAATGAAAATCATCCTAATTTACAAAGTATGGAAGGAGTTAACTATATCATTCCCAATAGAAGAGAGAAAATAAATATTATTTCCTGAGAAATGAAGACTACAAAAGTAGCTAAAATCTGAAAGTCTTCAAATTGATACTGTAAATCTAAACCCATTCTATAAACTTTGTAAAATTAATCAGGGAAGAAGATTGGGAAATACATAAAAATAAACCTAGCTTGCAGCACATTCAGCATTATTGTTAGGTCAGCCTGCTCTCTGACATCCTTCCTCAGAGCTGTTTGTTGACTACCACCCAAGAATCACATCAACATTGTCACAAGATTATAGTTCCTCTTACTTGCTCTATAGACAGCAACTTGAACATTATGAAATGTTAAGTTTTCCCTTTGAGATATTCTTTCAGATCTTGCATACCAGCGAAACTACTGATTTCAACTGGTCTGGAGGACCCCATGAAAAGCTAACTTATGAAAGAATGCAATTTCTACTCCTGATGATTTCATCCTCCTTACCTTGGCCAATCAATGACCCTAGTTTTCCAGCACATTTCCCTACATGATCTCCTTAAGGAGCCCCAAACCAGAATTTCTCAGGAAGATGGATTTGAGAGTCTCCTCCCATCCCTTCACTTGGCCACTCTGCAATTTTTCAGCCCTTTCTCTGCTGCAAACCCTGCTGTCTCAGTATATTGATATATTGCTGTGCAACAGACATATGAACCTGTTGCAACAAATCCCCCATTCAATGTCATTGAATCCTCTTAGCACATAGTTTTCTCATAATGTCTCAAACACAGTGGAAGTACTTTTGAAATCTTCTTTAGGAGTCTTTTACTTGTACTACTGAGTATGTCAATTTCTAACAAACTAGAAATTTAAGGGCCACTCAGATAATCTTTTTCCTTAACACTAACCGGCTACTCTTTATTTTTACTTAATTCATTTTACAAAACAATATTTCACAAAGAAAGAGATGGAAATTCTAACATTGAGGATTTCATATCTGTGCACATGTGCTTTTTTATTATTAGGCAAGTCCTTGCCACATGCTAGTAAAAAGAAATTACACAAAAATCACACAGGATACAAAATTTTAAAGTCTGTCATCTATGTAAAATTTATAAGATAACATCAAAGAAAGTTTTATCTCACACTATTACAGAAGAAAACTCACCAAATATTTAGTAATTTAGTAACACTGTGCAGATGTCATTGGGCTAGGCACTGTGTCATTTACAGAAGCATTTGCCCACCCTTAGGAAGAGTACTGTTTTGTTAAAGAGAAAGACTTACAGACCTAACTCTCAGGCCAACAACATAAGAAAAACCATGCAGAAATCCATGGCTAAATACCAAGGATAAGGTACCAATAAGTACAATGCTCCCTTGGAAAATATAACAGCTGTAATCTATGGAAAATTCTGTGAACTTCTCAGTGTATATCAGCATTAGTTGAAAACCATGCTTTTTGAATAGTTTGTCATACAAGGAAAGACACAGAAATCAAATTAGTTCCACTTTCGTGTGAAATTGGGCTCTATCATTTAGAACCTTGCAGTTAGTATTAATGAAAATGGAAGTAATAGTAATTTGTCTTGAGCATTAAATCATTTGTCTTGAGGATTAAATGAAACAACATAAGCAGAGTTAATTTCAAATACATTGAATATGATATTTTTGAAGGAAGAAGCTATTGCATTTACCATTATAGTTTGATTCCAAGTATTGGCTATGGGTTTTCTGTTCCTTGAGAATCTGGTTATCCTAGACTTACATCTCAATTACTAGCCATATAGAACAGAATCCTTCCCATGACAGCTGCAGGATTCTTCCTTATGCTTCTGTCTCCATCAATCTGGGCAGGAAGCACAACCAACCCCTCACCTTTCACTTGAATTCCACATTAAAATCTACTGGTCCATAAGCAGAGGCTGTGTGTACCAAGAGAAGGTTAGGAGAGAGAAAAGGAGCATCATCCAAAAATTTTAAAGTTTCAGTGTCTCCATCAACGTCTCTCAAAATAATCATGCAGTCTAGGTAACAACAGTACACTGGTTTACCAAATACTGCCTTGAGAGGAATCCATTCCCTTCACCGTTGTTTTTCCTCCTCAACCTATTTTATATTTACTGAGGCCTACTGGCTACCAGGGAAGGGTTTGCAAGTGGTCCCAGATCTTCTTTTTGTGACCAGGCTTCTCTCACTGGCAATGATTGAAGGATGTGGTTTCAACCAAATCCGTGCTGGACATGGAGATCCAAAAAGATCTGAGGATCACTGCTCAGACCTCTGCTAAGACTCACCTCTGCTCCATGTCTAGTCACAATCCTACTGCTATGTTTTATCCCTGAAAACCTCATTGCCTCTTTTTTGCTCTCCTGGAATTCATTTCACTGATAGCAAGGATTTGAGGACTGCTAGAAGCCTGAACTTCTCCAGTGACTGTTGCTGTAAGCTTCTCACACCCCAGCAGCATATTCTAGCAGAGCCTGATTTTTCCAAATGGCATTCCATAGTATCCTTTGGTATCGTTTGCTGCAAAAAATCACTCGATTGTTTGTGCAAATGATGAAGTATTTCCTCCTAGCGTGTGGTCAGGCATCGACCAAAAAGTGTCCCTGAAACTTCAACTTCCCAAATATTGGTTTGAATATTGTCAGGTATTCTGCTGTAGAAACAGACCTTGGCAGACACAAAGCCACATATAATTCCTACTATCAGACCCAAAACCAACAGGCTTTCTTTAATTATTGATACTTCTCTATCCCCAAGGCCTCCCGTGTTCTATCATGCTATATATGTCAGTAGCATGTTTTAACAACTCCGAATTACCTTCTCCTCTCTGAGGCACATAAATTCCTTAAAATGCCCCCAACTTCTAGAAGAAAATTCCAATTATGTACCAGCAATCTGGTCTTCAGAAAATTCTGTTTCACCACCTGAAGCATTTAATAATAAAAGCTTGTTATATACCAGGAACAGCTAATTATGCTTTATAAGTATTCTATCATTGAAACCTCATAATTCCTCTATTAGGAATTAATAGAAGAATTAATTATCTGAGCAGGAAGTGCAACCAACTTCTCACCCTTCTCCTGAATTCCACATTAAAATCTACTGGTCCATAAGCAGAGGCTGTGTGTACAAGGGATGGTGGGGCGAGAGAAAAGCAGCATCATCCCACAATTTCAAAGTTTCAATTTATTGGTGACTTCTCCATTTCTGAAGTAAGGAAACCAAGGCACAGAAAAATAAGCGAGTATCTTAGGTGACTAACAGAATTTCATAGGCACCCTCTGGGTTTGTACAACATAAAAGCATCAGAATTACTAACCCATGACCCTGGTCTGGAATCAGCCAAAGCTTGTCTGCCATATCCCTCCTAAGACTGTTTCAGTCTTCAAATGAAATTGAGTGTCATCTGAAGTAAGTCCAGCAGCTCTTGGCCTCCCTCCTTCTGCATTGGTTTCTTCATAAGAAAATTTTCCTAAGAAAACTTTTCTTCTTGGGCTTCAACAAGCAACATTGCAAAACATTGAGTATGTATGGTTCTAACAGAACAGCCTATAAAATCTATAAAGCAGAACTCATCACAGATCTTATAGTTTCCCCAAAAGCTGCAGTGGGACTCCCAAGTGCACAGCGATCCTGGCACAGCAGACCTAATTCTCTTGCATCCTGAAGCCAGTGATTTGACATTCAGAGTGAGGGTGCATTTCTGGCCCAATTTAGGGTCATCTGGTTGATCTACTTCAACAATTCCATGCAAGCCCATATAACAGCCAAAGGCTCCTTTAGAAAATCTAGAAAACTTGAACAGGCATGGTGGCTCATGCCTATAATCTCAGCACTTTGGGAGGCTGAGGCGGGCTGATCACTTGAGGTCAGGAGTTCAAGACCAGCCTAGCCAACATAGTGAAACTCCGTCTCTACTAAAACCTCTAGAAAACTTGATAAGTCACATTTCCGTAGTTTTGTGATAATTTAGAGTCCATTCTATGATTGGGGGATTATTTTCTAAGGCCTCATTTTGCTTCTTTGTTCTTATACCTACATTGGTTGCCTAGCTCTGTCCCAATTTAATTATGTATAGAAGGTTCAGCCATTCACCAGTTTTCACTAAGTACATGCACACACAAGCCAAATGTGAAAAAAACTACTAAAGCAATTTCACTGAAGTTTCAGAAGTAGGAAGTATTAAAAAGAAAAATGCTTGATACAAGCCCATCTTTCTTGATTCATTTTCCCTGAAGAATAACAGCAACTCTTCCTTTTTGTGCTTTCAAGAACATTCCACAGAAATTCAGATCCTGTCAGGGTCTAACTTATTAGCTCAATCAATTTTCTAAACACTATTTTCTTCCAAATGAAAGAAATTTTCTGACATAATTTTTTTTAGCTCGTTAGATGATTGTTCTCACAAAGAAAATAGTCTAATTCAGGCCCTTCTGTTTCTTACTTTTGCTCTAGATTTAGGTGAATTGGCAATGAACATACAATAAATTAAATGCATGTATTTTCCATTATTTCTCAAAGGCATGTAGGAGTATATTTTATTTTTAAGCTTTTCAAACATGCATAGTATTTCTGTGTATATTTCCAAGGTTTGGGCTTATAAATTTGTATACAGAACTAAAATATTTACCCTGTTTCCATTCTTTTCAATGCAATAGTGACACAGTACGTAATTTCCATGGCTCTCAGTAATTTGTTAATATATAAATGATGTTTCCATTTTCAATTAAAATTAATATTTTACCAAAGATGGTCTTTTCTGTTATAAATACTGTATTTGCACAACACATTGTATATACACAGACACTTCTTATTCTAACATCAACCTCAATTCTAGGCTATTGCACTAACTAGTTGTGGTGGATTGATGTATTGGAAGTCCTAAAGACAACCCTCAGGCTAGATGATTGGATAAAGACTCACAGGATTCAGAAAAGCTGTTAAAAACACAGTTTTTATTCTAGTGAAAAGATACATATTGAAATTAGCAAGGAGAAAAGGCATACTGGGCAGAGTCCAGGAGAAGCCTGACAAGAGCTTCAGTTGTCCTTTCCCAGTGGAGTTACATGGACAGTGCATAATTCTCTTGCTAACAAGTTGTGACAACACATGCTAATTGCTAAGTGTTGTGAACCAGGTAAGCTCACCCAAGCCTTAGTGTCCAGAGATTTTATTAGGGGGTCAGTCACACAGACAGGCAACACCCATATAATTGACCTTAGCTACTCCATTTCCAGGCCCCCACTGACAAGAGGTCAAAAAGAGCGTGACCTATGGCCTCAAGCATATAAAAATGGGCATTTGCCATAAATTATATTGTTGGCATGAACTATCTGGTGTGGTTGAAGACCTTACAAAGAAACTTATCAGGTAGGATACGCTATAGACTCAAAGGTCTTGTATTAGAGACTAGGCCAAAAGCCAGTCCTAAAGGCATTGAGAATGTGCAGAATTTGAGCAACCTGGGCCTGCTGAGATAACCCTTTCCAAAACAACTGAATAGTAGTCCCCAAAGCTATTCACATCCTAATTTTTGAGATCTGTGAATCTTACCTTATATGGCAAAAGGGACTTTGTGGATGTGATTAAATTAAGAATATTGAGATTATCCAGGATTATTTGGGTGGGTTCTAATCTAAGGGTATTTTATAAGAGGGAGGTAGAGGGATCCTTTATCCAGTGATCTTGGAGAAATCATGCATCAGAATTAGAAGCTGATGACCCTGGTCTAGAACCAGAGGGCTATATGAAAACTAAATCAAGATGTGAAGCTGCTGTTCTTGGAGAGGAAGGAGCCTTGGGCCAAGTGATGCAAAGAATGCAGCTAGAAAAGACAAGGAAAAGCATCCCCCTGCAGCCCCCAGAAGGAGGAAGTCCCAACTAACACCTTAATTTCAGTTTAGTGAAACTGATTTCAGACTTCTTATCTCCAGAACTGTAAGAGAGTAAATGTGTCTTGTTTTAAGCCACGTAGTTTGTGGCAATTTGTTACAGCAGCCATAAGAAACTAATACACTTGGGGATAAAACCGCGTAATGAGATCACTTTGGCATTTCAATTACTAAATCTTCTTGGAAGTCACCCTTTCATTTCATTCAGAGTGAACAGTTAAGCAAGATGTCAGTATATACATGAACACACATGCACGCATTTAATATGCAAATGATCATAAGTACAAAACATTTCAAGAATTTGAAAGCCTAAAGAAATAGCAGGCAAGCTACCCTAAACCAGATGGCTAACTAATGGATTCAGCAGTTGTCCTATAAGGATATTAAATTCAAATATCAAAAGCTGTAATATCCTGAGTACTGTGACTTAAATATAAAAAATAATTGCTAACATGGAAATTTCAAAAAGCAAACTGGCATCCTATGAAGGGTAAGATAATCAAATAGCATGGGAAATATCAACGAACTTGACTGTGCTCCTGGTGGGAATTTCCATATTCTATAGTAAACCTTAAGTCTACTCAAAATATCATGTTTCCTGTTTTTAACGATGGTAAGATGATCACATTCTGCCACTGAGGACTTGCCCAGCTTCAGGTAACATACATATTTACTTCTCTTTGAGTGCAGAGAAGATGCTTTCTGATTGTAATTTACATACACGTATTTTAGCCATTAGATCAGAACAGGTTTTTTCCTTCCAAGTACACTGGTAAATCTTGAGTCTTCTCACTGAAATTTACCTATTATCACGTTCATTTTTATAGTTTATTAGTCTCCCTCCTATTCATAGCCTAAGCCAGTAGAACCATCAGATAACAAGGATGATTTTCCTGAGCTCTAGTTTTGTGATAAAGTTAAGGTTGTCAACTATGAATTTTTAAAATTAAATTAAAATAATTTTAAATGGGAAGGAGGGAAGCCTATCCATTCTTTCCCATTTTAAATATTTGACACTGTGCTCTGTAAACTGATTTTCATAGTATACTACCCATATTACACAATTAAATATTGACTTCTGAATCATCAGACTAAATTGTGTGCAGTATAACTCTAAAATATATAATATTGCATTAAGTTGTTTGAAAATTGATGGGCTATTTATGGATTATATTTAAATAATAAATAAACCAGAATATTCATTTTCTCAGAACAGCCCAACGTGTGATCATTCACAAATGGTCAACATTTAGTTACATCTACATGTTGATACACTTTAATAAATATCTGCCCTCTATCAGGAAGTTTATGACCATTTTTGTCAGAGTAGACCTCAGTATTCATTAGTCTCACTTTACTGAAACTTTATTTAATAAATTAGGAAACAAAGGCAATGAGAAATTGCACAGTTTAACCAATTCCCCTAGTAAGTTACTAGCAGGGTCTAAAAACGGTTATAAAGTTTAACAAAGATATTTACACATATTCCCAATTTACCATGAAATATGTGAGAACATATTTCTCATCGAATACTCATAAAATAAAGGGTATTCATGTTTTCCCCCCTACTAAAAGATCAGAGAAGTTTTAACAATCTGGACAAGTTCATATTTATAAAAGTGACTCACTAACAACTGCATTAGATCTATAAGTCTAAATTGAAGAGAAATGTTAATATTTGACATTGAAAACAAAAGATATCCAATAAGTAATTTGATTCTGAAAAAAGTTTTTCCAATTATAATCCAAAATATCAGATTTCCTCAGTCATTTGAAGGGCTGGAGCTTTAAGGCCTAGCCAGAGGTCATGACAGCCTGTGATCCCGTCTGTGCTGGTAATGGGCTCTGGATATCACCGGGAAAAGCAGTTCTCCTCAGAGTCCAGCTGGCAGCTCTAACAACTCAGGCATATAGTGCCATTTCTACTGTCATTTCCATAGAAACCACTGGTAGCATAGCTTAGCTAACCAAGAACCAGGTATGGTGCCTCTCAGCTAACTGCATGGAAGTTCAATCTCTGATGGACAAAACAAGGATCAAGTATTTACATAAAAACCAATATCCTATACATTGACCAAGACCCACGTGAAGATTTTACAAAATTAAATTAATGTGAGGGTGGCCCAAGGCCTCCCTTCCCTACTGAGTAATAGATGCCTATTTGCATATTACTGTCCACCTCAGAGGCCAGGGCTTCCCAACAGCAAAAGAAGTAAAGGCTTTGGTGGTTTATGTGTTTTTGTGTATGAATGTAATAGCTCACCTTTACATATGGCTTTCTACCAAGGAGACCAGGTAACAGCACAGATTCTTACTTGAGTTCTTTTTTTTTTTTTTTTTTGAGATGGAGTCCAGCTCTGTTGCCCAGGCTGGAGTGCCATGGCGTGATGTCAGCTCACAGCAACCTCCACCTCCTGGTTTCAAGCAATTCTTCCTGCCTCAGCCTCCCTAATAGCTGGGATTACAGGCACCTACCACCACACCTGGCTCTGATTTCTGTATTTTCAGTAGAGACAGGGTTTCACCATGTTGGCCAGCTGGTCTGGAATTCCTGACCTTGGATAATTCACCTGCCTCAGCCTTCCAAAGTGCTGTGATTACAGGTGTGAGCAACCGTGCCCAACCCTTACTTCAGTTCTAAGAGTGCTCTTACCCCCTAATATTGTAAAATTATTTAACATTTTAAAATAATTTTCTATTTGCATTAGTGTCTCTTACTTCAAGTCAATAAAGAGAGAGTTCCCAGTTTGTCATACTAAAGTACTTACATAAATTTGCAGTCCTTAGGTAGGTACTTGATACAGATACAAAGAGGACTAGGAAAATTCACACCTACATCATTATCACTTCAGAGGACTGTGTCATCCTAAAAGTACTTACTGAACACCTACTATGTGCCATGATCTACAGTGAGTGCTAAGGATATAGTGGGAGCAAGACAAACACGATCCGTCTTCACAGAGCTTGCAGCCTAGGGTGTTCCATACTTCGGGTGATCAAAACCTTGTAATTATTGGGCAAAAATTCAGAGAAGCAGTCATGTGAGTAGAAGAAGTCTTTGCTAACTGGAGTAATACTCATCTAAGGTAGTTGCCTTTCTAGGTAGCCAATAAAACATGAATGGCTAAGGGACATAATGTTGGCTGTTAGAAAAATAAATAAACCCTGAAATCTCAGCTCCTGACTTACCTCACAGGAAGGGTTGAGGGCGCTGTGTCCTATCATGTTCCTCGGGATCTAGGCTACTTCCAGCTTGTGGCCCCACACTCCTCCAGGTCTCTGGAATTTTTATCTATTCAGTGAGTAAAGAAAGTAGGAGGATGATGGATGAGAAGATTTTGGAGACCAGGCGTGGGATTTGGACACGTGACTTCTGTTCACATTCCACTGGACAGAGCTCGGCCACACTTAACTGCACTGAAATCCAAGAAATATCACCCAGCAGTATACCCAGGAGATGAAGAGAACACCCACACCAGGTCCTCCCAGCTGTCTATATTCCACCAGTTAACAGGAAAAGAGAGCAAAGAAAGCATGAGAGAATTTTTATGAGCTAGAACTAGATGGGGAACATGACCTCCTCACATTCCACTGCCAGAACTCAGTTTCCCAGCCACACTTCGCTGTCAGGGACCCTGCAAGTTTGAACGTGGTTGTGCTCTCAGGAGTAGAACACTGGTCTCGGGGATTCCCTTCTGTACTTAACCCAGGCTCCTTCTCAATCATTAGCAAGACAAAGAAGAAAAGTGTACCCTTATTTCTTTATGTGCATTCCTTTAGCTGCCCCATGTAATTTATTTTTTCTTTTAGCAAAGTCCTTGACATTCATTTTTTTTCACCTATTTTAAATGAGAAATTCGAAGACTCAAAAGGTAAAATGGTGAGTAGTCCAGAGTCAGATAGCTAACCAAAAACAAACTTACCACTACATTTCAGGTCTCCTGATTCATAGTACATTTAGTTTATTTTCATTAAATACATACTGTGCATTTAGCACTGAGTTAAATACTTTGGGGATAAGAAATAAATAAAGACCTAATATTCATCTCAAGAAACTTTAGATTTTTTTTTTTTAATTTTTATTTTTGGCGACAGAGTCTCGCTCTGTCGCCCAGGCTGGAGTGCAGTGACATCATCTCAGCTCACTGAAACCTCCACCATCCATGTTCAAGCAATTCTCCTGCCTCAGCCTTCTGAGTGGCTAGGATTACAGGCATGTGCCACCACACCCCACTAATTTTTGTATTTTTAGTAGATTGACGTTTCACTAAGTTGGCCAGGCTGGTCTCAAACTCCTGACCTCAGGTGATCCTCCTGCCTCGACTTCCCAAAGTGCTGAGATTACAGGTATGAGCCACTGTGCCTGGCCTAGATTTATTCCTGAGAAATAAAATATTTGCATAAAACAAATGCACATACTTAATTGCTACTTAGAGGAAAATGCATGCAATGTATTGCACAGAATGTGATGCCAGCCTCTGAACATGCACTCCAGGAAGGTGTGAAGACAAGAAAGATCTGTGCAGAGCATAATGCCTGGAAAGAACTTTGTGTAGCTGAATCTTGAAAAGCAGTAGAAAGAGGAAGAACTTTCTGGAGACGACACCTTGTGGTGGGAGGAAGGCATGAGCACAATTCTGCTCTGAACACAACGAGGAGATAAGTGTGGCTGAGAAGAGAATTGGTACTGGGAACAGTGGAAGTGAGAGACAGAATCTAGGGGCCCTGTGGTAGGTGGCCCTGAAATCATAAGCAGTTACTTAACCATAGTAGGCATTTGAACTGGCCATAGCATGCCTGTCCAAGTGTTTAAGAAGAAAAGAGACGGACCTTTATAGAAACCAAGGAAAAAAGGGTAAGGAATTGGGCTGTAGTGATGCAAGAGAATTTGTATGAAGAAAGCATGGGAAAGGAGAAGACATCATCTGACCACGGGATCTCACATTTATGAAACCACATATACAAAATGTTAAGATGTTACAAGATAAACGCTGACCCCAGTAATTTAGACTGACATCCCTACATGGTGGCTCACTTATAGTAAATCTATGCATTCCTGTCTTGTTTACATTTTTACTGTGAAGGGAAATTACATAACCACTTAAATAAGATGCTGTGCTCTCCCCTCAAAATAATATTTTTTTGGCAAAGATATTAAGTAAAGCCACAAGCCTATTAAGAAATGCAAGATTATACACATTATCTCCTACAGGCAGGAAGTGATGTTTGTAATACACTAAAGACATATCTTCTCAAAAGAAACAGATGTTCTTAGTTGACAATAGAAATGTAAGCAGAATCATACAGAATGTTCTCATCGTTTAGCCTATTTATTTATTTATATACTGCCTTTGCTAAAAAATAGACAAGCTTACAGAGATAAAATAAAGCAAGATAAAATTTAAAAAGGTGATGGAACCAGGGCAAAAGAATAATAAAAGTAGGAAAAATAAGGTATAGCCATGAGTAATGTTAGTGTATTTTAAAACAACAACAATAACAATGAGGTAAAGCCCTTCACTGATTAGAAGTGAATCCACTGGGAGGCCAAAGCAGGTGGATTACAAGGTCAAGAGATCAAGACCATCCTGTCCAACATGGTGAAACCCTGTCTCTACTAAAAAAATACAAAAATTAGCTGGGCGTGGTGGCATGTGCCCGTAGTCCCAGCTACTCAGGAGGCTGAGGCAGGAGAATTGCTTGAACCCAGGAGGCAGAGGTTGCAGTGAGCTGAGATCATGCCACTGCACTCCAGCCTGGCACCTGGCGACAGAGCCAGACTCTGTCTCAAAAAAAAAAAAAGAAAAAAAGTGAATCCAAAATTTAATTATCCATTTTCTGCCCAAAGCAAAATTGTTTATATGATATACAGTATCCATAAAACAAGCCATTTACTCAGAAGGGAAAAAAGCCAATCCTGGATCTAAGATCCCAAAACATTTCCTCTTGAGGACTCTCAAAAAAAAAGAGGGAAAATTTAATGTGTTGTAATGATCAGTACTCTTTCAGCTGCAAATGAGAGAAAGCCCAACTCAAACTGGCTTAAACAGAAAAGGGAATTTATTGACTCATGTATCTAAAAATGTGTACACTAAAAGGATTAAAAATTAAGTTCTTAATCTATGATTTCAGGTATTGCCAATCCAGGCACTCACAGACTGTTGTCAGGAATCTCTCCACAGATCTGAGTGCTGCCTTTTCTTTTTGGGGCTTATATTAGTCAGGGTTCTCTAGAGAGATAGAACTAATAGGATAGATAGATATATAAATGGGAGTTTATTAAGGAGTATTAACTCACGCAATCACAACATCCCAAAATAGGTCATCTGAAAGCTGAGGAGCAAGGAAACCAGTTTAAGTCCCAAAGCTGAAGAACTTGGAGTCCGATGTTTGAGGGCAGGAAACATCCAGCACAGGAGAAAGATGTAGGCTGGGAGGCTAAGCCAGTCTAGTCTTTTCATGTTTTTCTGCCTGCTTTATATTCTGGCCATGCTGGCAGCTGATCAGATGGTACCCACTCAGATTAGGAGGGGAGTCTGCCTTTCCCAGTCCCCTGACTCAAATGTTCATCTCCTTTAACAACACCCTCACAGACACATCCAGGAGCAATACTTTGCATTCTTCAGTCCAATCAAGTTGAGACTCAGTATTAACCATTACAAGTCCACCCCTTGTCAACTTGAACTCACACACAACTTCTGAGATCATACATAATATTAAGACAATAATAAGGTCATAATTATGCCTAACATAATACAGCACAACTGGAAATGCTCCAATCCCCAACCCAAATGCTATTACATAAAGTTAACAATACTTAAATGCTGATACAAAGTCAATAAATCTTATGTCACATGATAACGGAAAAAGGAAATAAAAGGAAAATATTTTCTTCGTACAAATGTGTACATGCACAAACATGTTTTTAATAAAAGAAGGAAGAAATATGACAATTACAGTCCTCATTTCTGCAGCTGGTCACATAGTCGTACTGGTATTGATGACTACCGTCTTCTACCACCCATTATGTATTCCCTTTGCCCTCAGCAAGCACTTCAGCAGGTCGTGGGTTTTTTTTTTTTTTTTTCCTGGCGGAGTGACATAAACCTTCATTCCCCAAGGGTCTTGGCCATTTGTAGTCCTGCCTGGATTGGGCGGTTATAGTCTCCCATTTATTCTAATCACAGGGTATGGTAATGCTAAGAGACGCCCTCATGGACCTCCTGTATTCCATGCGTACTCTTCCTTACCTCTGTTATGGAGTAGTAGACTGATTTCATCTTGATAGTCTGGGTCAGTCACCCCAGCCAACACTGTCACTCCCTTCTTAGCCTATTGACTTAAAGGTAGGAGGAGCCCAAAGTGTCCAGGTGGCAATCTTAACTTCCAGTTTAATGCAATCATTGTTGTGTCTCCTGGTGGCAGCATTCCTCCCTCTGGAACCAAGATCTCTAGGCCAGGAGAATGTAATGTCACAGGAAAAGGAAGCAAAAATTTTGCTAGTGGATCACTAGGGGTGACGGTGATGGTGATCCACTCCACCTCCACCCCTTGATTCCTAGACCCATGAATCCTGGCTATGGAAGAAACATATATTGGATGATGATTCAGGGCATGTGCATCCTTCTGGAAAACTTTGTCCTAGTCGTACCAAGTATTATCACCCAGTTGGCATTGTAATTGTGATTTCAAAAAACCATCCCACCATTCTGTAAATCCAGCTGCTTCAGGATAATGGGGAACATGGTAAAACCAGTGAATTTCATGAGTATGAACCCACTGCCTCATTTCTTTAGCTGTAAAGTGAGTGCCTTGGTCAGAGGCAATGCTGTGTGGAATACCATGACGGTTGACAAGGCATTCTGTGGGTCCATGGATGGTAGTCTTGGCAGAAGCACTGTGTGCAGTATAGGCAAACCCATCTCTGGAGTAAGTGTCTATTCCAGCAAAGACAAACCTCTGCCCTTTCCGTGATAGAAGAGGTCCAACATAATCAACCTTCCACCAGGTAGCTGGCTGATCATCCCAAGGAATGGTGCCATATTGAGGGCTCAGTATTGGTCTCTGCCTCTGGCAAACTGGGCACTCAGCAGTGGCTGTGGCCAGGTCAGCCTTGGTGAGTGGAAGTCCATGTTGCTGAGCCCATGGATAACCTCCATCCCTGCCACCATGGCCACTTTGTTCATGGGCCCATTGGGTGATGACAGGGGTGGCTGGGGAAAGAAGCTGAGTGTTATCCACAGAACGGGTTATCCTGAAACAAGAAAAGTTCCCTTGTCCCCCTAAAAGTTTGTGCGATGGGGTGTGGCTGGCTCTTTAGTGTCTGGCTGCTCAAACCTCTAGCAGAGCATACAGTCAAGCAGGCTGTGGGGCTCCAATCCCACAGCAGTGTCTAGGGGTGAATGTTTACAGCTCCTGAAGCCCCAGTGGGTGTGTGTTACAGGGTGCTGTTGTAGTTTAACTGTCCATAGACAGCTTGTGTTAGTCAGCTCAATTAACCCTCTACCTTTTTGCAAGGACAGAGGGCTTTCTGTATCCCAAGGTTCTTGCTTGGTATACTGGAAGAATCAGAGCACATGTGGGCTCAGAGAATGAGTGCAGGGTTTTAGTGAGTGGAAGTAGCTCTCAGCAGATGGGGGAGCCAGAAAAAAGATGGTTTTCCCCTGGAACCAGGCTGCTTGGTGGCGCAAGCTCTCCTCTGACTACCTCGGCCAAATGCCGCCTCGTTCCACCAGTCAATGGCCTGCCAGCATGCCAGTGTCTCTTCACCAGTGCGTTTCTCATGGAGTCTAGCCACCCACGTGTTCCTCAGCTGATTTGCTCCTCTCAAAATCCAGCCACCCATGTACCTGCCTGCTAGGGCTCAGGGGTTTTTATAGGCACAGGGCATGGTGGGCCAAAGTGGTCTTGGAAAATGCAACATTTAGGCACAAAGGCCCCACCCAGGTCTGTGGGCACAGGCCTGGGTGTAGAACCCTCACTGGGGACCTGCCCTTCTCCTCTCAGCACCTCCCTGCCCCTCTTTCATATCGTCTCCCCACTCTGAATAGGTACGTCTAACTGCCATTAGAATATGGATTGTAACTGATCTTAGTGCTTCCTTCTGACAGGGGGCATTGTTTTGCAGAAATTAGCAGTTAGATTCCTCCCAGAGTTCTATCTAAGGATTCCTAGCAAAGGGGACAGACCCATCATCCAAGGCTCCAGTTGACTGACTGTTTGGAGTTTGATGGTTTCTAAGTGAGAGGAAAAAAACTTAGAGTTTTATAAGGGTAAGTATGCATGGGTTAAACGTGTGTTACACAAAGACAGAATTTTGTGCCAAAGATTACAGAGATAAGGTTAAGCTTTTGATAATCCATTGTCATTATCCAGGTTCCATCTGTCTTCTGTACAGGCCAAATAGGAAAGTTGAACAAGGATGTGGTAGGAATCACCACTCATGCGTCTTTCAAATTCTTGATAGTGGCACTAATTTCTGTAATCCCTCCAGGGGTGCAATATTGTTTTTGAGTTACTATTTTTCTAGGTAGAGGCAGCAGTTCTAATGACTTCTATTTGGCCTTTTCCACGATAATAGCCCTCACCCCACCAGTCAGGGAGCTAATGTGGGGGTTCTGCCAGCTGCTAAGTATGTCTGTGCCAATCATGCATTCTGGCCCTGAAGAAATGACCACAGGGTGAGTCTGGGGACTCACTGGACCCACTGTAAGTCGGACCTGAGCTAAAACTTTATTAATTACCGGACCTCCATAATCCCCTACTTTAAATGGAGGACCACAATGACGTTTTAGGTCCCCTAGAATCAACATCAGCTGAGAGCCAGTGTCCAGTAGTCCCTGAAATGTCTAATCATTGCCCTTTCTCCAGTGCAGTTACTCTGGTAAAAGGCTGGAGGTCTCCTTGGGGAAGAATGGGAGAAAGATTAACAGCATAAATTGTCAATAGTGTAGTGGGGTCCTTCCTCAAAGGGACCCGGCCTCCCCTTCATTCAAGGGATTCTGGGTTTGTAAACTGGCTCAAGTCTGCAAATTGATTGAGGGGCCAAGATTCTCTGTTTTCATAATTCAAATCAGTCTTGTTCATTCTACCTGGAAGTTTTCTGCTTATATAAATTATAGAAATGGGCCAGGCATGGTGGCTTATGCCTGTAATACCAGCAATTTGTGAGGCCGATGTGAGTGGATCACAAGATCAGGAGTTCAAGAACGGCCTGGCCAATATGGTGAAACCCCATCTCTACTAAAAATACAAGAATTAATGGGGTGTGGTGGTGGGCGCCTGTAGTCCCAGCTATTCAGGAGGCATAGGCAGGAGAATCACTTTAACCAAGGGGACAGCAGTTGCAGTGAGTCGAGATCACACCACTGCACACCAGCCTGGGTGACAGAGCAAGATTCCATCTAAAAAAAGAAAAAGGAATGTAGTAGGCTTTCTGTCAATTTCACTTCTAGGAACAATGTGATAAACTAGCCAATGCCAGAGCTCTACGTAAGTCAGACTATTCTGCTTGCTACTTTGCTTCTGCTGTCCATTACGTCAGCTATGCCCACCTTGCCTTTGATGGTTGAGTGCCACCAATTGGCCCTGCCACCTTGGGATCCAGTTATTCCCACTGTATTTAAATTTTGTAGTTGAGTGACTGTGGTTCCCATAGTTAGATCTGACATACAGAGAAGAGCAATTACAGGCTCTTCAAAGATGCAGGTGCTACTCTCACAAACCTATTTCACAAAGCATTGATCAAGGATGTGTCTCCTGGACTCCTCCAGCTGGGATAAGGAGGTATAAAGTGATTAATCCACTCCGCCATCCCAATCTCCCTGAGCCTTTGGTTCCCTTTCTCTCCATTAAACCAAGGAAGATCAGCATTTCCAGCTTGCTCACAGTGAGCCATCTTTTAAAAGAAGAGGTAAAGTATAATATGTTGTAGTGGTCAGTACTCTTTCAGTTGCAAATGATAACTGGCTTAAGCATAAAAGGGAACTTATAAACGCATGTAACTAAAAATGTGTAAGCTGAAAAGATTAAAAATTAAGCTTTTAATCTATGATTTCAGGTGTTGCCAATCCAAGTGCTCACACAGTGTTGTCTGTAATCTCTCCCCAGTGAGATCTCAGTGCTGCCTTTCCTTGGGTGGCCCCATTTCCAGAAACGGTCTCCCAACTCAGAAGTGACAGTGACCACCAGCAGTTCCAGGTGTAAATTCTATCAAATTAGTAACTCCAGGAAGAATAGATTCCCTTTCTTCCAAAAGTCCCAGCTTCCATCACAGCTTCTGTTCAGGGAAAGTTCTGTGTCTCCTAATGGTGGGGTGAAATTTGTGTCACCCAAACCACATCGACTCAGAATTGGAGATGGGTGGTTCCTTAAAGAAACTCTGACCAGGTAGAATCATGCCCCCTGCACTTCCCAACAATATGAAGATAGCAAAACAGGTAAGCATCTACCTAATAACGTGAATCTTATACATTCCCATAAGTGGGGAACATGTTCTTACAACAAAACTCTACTATTCTACAAAGGCCAATATAGTGTTGGCCAGGTATTCAACTCTGTTGAATACAATGGTGTAGTGGGGTTCTATTTGCCAGGGCTCTGGAATAAACTAGAATTCACTCAGAGACTTTAAGAAAACATCTATGTATAAAGATATGGGAAGGGATAAATGTAATATAAGAAGGGTGTTTTGGCACCTAGAATCTAGCAAAATTAGGATATTGTAAAAACTCCTATAGCCAAAGGGACATGGCTTTGCCAGTGGAGCTGTGGCTGTGGAGGAAGGCACTTTCTCCCAGTGAAGCAGCTCTACATCCCGGAAAAGGTGGGAAAGAAATATCTTGGTGTCTCTCTTCTCTTTTTTCTGCAGTTGGTTTGGTTCTCTTTTTTTTCCCTCTGATTTTCCTGTTGGTGCCAGAAGAGTAGGCACAGATGAGTATGTGATGTAGTCTGTAGTGGTTGACTCCTTGTGACACAGAGTGAGAAGAGATGGATGGAAAATGAATCTGCAGGAGCAAAGAGGAGCAAAGGGCATAATCTGGCACATCAGAGTATTAGACATAATTTAGGTGGTGGCCCACGGATCCCTCATTGGCCATGCCCACCTACACACACCTCCCAATGTCCACTGGCTGCAGTTCACTAATCCAAGGATAGAGATGCCTGACTCAAACCAGTCAACAGAATTCTTCTCCCTGAATTTCAATCTTGAACAGACACACAGTCTTCAGGGTGTGGGAGCTGAATCATCATACAGCAGCACCCCAGAGAGAAATTCCTACCGTTTCTGATGCTGAAGTCTCACGAGCTTCTCTGGTTTCTGCCCTTCCTATAGCTTGTTTTTTCAGCTGTTTCTTCACTTACATGAGCTACCCTAGTATTACTTAAATAAATTCCACTTTTAATTTTGAGCCAGAGTGGTTTTTCTGTTGCTTGCAACAAGAAAGAGTCTAGTTATAACATTTGGGATAGTTTTTTTATTTGTTTGTACATTAACGAGGACTAGGTGGCTCCATAGTTGTGTCCAGTTTGAGCATGGACATTACATGTTTCTGGTTAATGTCCAGACCTGTGTTCTTTAACAGTCAATACAGTTATATCTTTGGGTCGAAGCTGAAGAGCTTAATGAGAAGAATTTCCTAAATATAAAAACACAACTTTCAAAATAGTGCAGAAAAGGACCATTGCCAAAGATGAAATTCACTTCACAAAGCAATTTTGGGTTAGTTCTAGCAAAGGTGAATGAGAAGCCAAGGGCACAATAATTCCAATCTGATGACATTCAAAGACTGTTATATGCAACCTTTCCATTCAGCTGCAAATAGTTCATAGATAATAACATCAGTTCTTGGATCTTTGCTTGTTTGTTTTGTCCTTGACGAGCTGGCCCAGGTCGATAATTCGCTCTTACTTACCTGCATCCTTTCTGCTTTTGCATCCACTGGACCCGGTGAATGGCACTGAGCTGATGGCAATGGGACAAATCGAACAGTCCTGGGTTTGTGAAGATTACAATCTAACATTTATTAAAAGTAGTGCCTGGATCTCTTGGGACAGGAAAAGAGGAGGCCAGATAAATATGGGTTAAGGAAATTAGGAGTCCTGCAGGGACAACTGAGATCCATTTTGAACCCCACCTTGAAGTCCAGGAAAATTACAACCCAAGAGAACTGACTAGTGCAGAACTTCAGATGGACAAACACCCTCCCAACATTATGTCCACCCACAACTTGCATCTTTACCTTCTATCCCCACAATCCTCAGGTGCAAAAATGGCTAGCCAACTAACTGGGACCCTCTGGGAGCCTCTGGAAAATAATTCTGGACAGTGCCATGTTGAATTTTCTAGAATTGGCCATGGCTTTGTTCATCTCTTTTAAAGAAACCACTGAGCAACTTGCCCACCACTGTCTTAGTTTACACCATTGTCCTCTGCGCCCGCAGCATCACACTTCAAATAGACCTTGTCAGTGCACTGAATCCAGACATGAGCAAACAAACCTTCCCATGACTCATGACATGGGGAAAAACACCTAACACTTCTATGAGCAAACAAACCTTCCCATGACTCATGACATGGGGAAAAACACCTAACACTTCTCCTCAAGGTGGGCTTTGTCTGATGAAATCTTTACTAGAGACTAGATGGCTTTCAGACGACACTCAGCTTGTCCGTAGCTCCTGGCTGGCATCAATGAGCAGCATTCCTTAATAGTGACTGGGTCCCTCCAGATGTGGACTCTACCCTTATCAGATGGACTACCATCCTCTTTCATTTCTAATACTCCCTCAATCCCTTTTTGTTTTCCCAACCAAGGAAATCCTTTTGAATCCTGAAGGCTGAAAGCTTGACTTTTACTCATTATGTATTATGATCTAGCTTAGCACTATCCAATTTCAGCCATAGTAAAAATGATCTGTAATTCTGAGCTCTATGATACAGTAGCCTAACGACATTTATCTGTCAATCAAGCACTTTAAATGTGGCTAGTGCAAATAAGAAACTGGATTCTTCATCTTATTTAACTTTAATTAATTGAAGTTTCAACAGCTACTTGCTATAGGCTGGTAGCTACCATACTGGACAGCGCAGGTCTAGCCCTTGACTCAAACACTAAGAATTTATTCTCTTTGAAAAGAAAAAGAATATATTCCCTTTTATTTTTCTTTCAGATTCTTTCTGATTTTCTTCTGCTGTTTCTAAGAAAACAAACTTAGAATAGTCTATCTGAAGAATGGGATAAGTGAGGACATTAAGCAATATTTCAAAACCATAATTTTGACACATTTATCCCTCTCTATCTCAAAAAACAAGTTACTTCTAATCCAGGGTGTAGGCGGTATTTGCCCCAGCCTGTGGAGGATTTCATATGCTTCAGTACTGGGTAACATTCTTGCCTCCCTCATGTGCCTTTCACGGTAGAAATAAAGGGCTTAATAGAATCAAAGAGGGTGGAGAGATGTAAGCATCATGCCCTTGACTCCACATCACTTTTCCTGTGTGTCACACTAAGGGGTGTTTGAACCTATGTAACGATGTCGGGTGGAGGTCGTCTGATCTCACCATCCAGCCTGAGTCCTATGAAGGTGTGTCTAGGTAGACAGAGCCTTGTGCCCAGGAATGGCCAGCCTCACAGGTTGCCAGAGTCCTGGAGTGGCTTGGAAGTGGATGACTGTGTGTCTGCTTGAGGGCTGGCAAAGGACCAGCAACAGCGGCCTGAATCTGAGGAGGCCTGAAGAGCAGGGGCAAAGGATGACTCATCAGCCAAGGACAGGGTGGGTTCAATGACACCTCTGTGGATACAATCATGGACAGATGGCAGCTAAGACCAAATGTCGCCCATCCTTCCAGGTCTTTGGCATAATTTAAGTCTCCCAGGAATATGATGAAACCAGAGAGAAAAATAGAAGACCAAGTAAGTGGAAATTAAGTTTTTACAGACCCTAGAATATTAGTACACAAAAGTAAAAGTAAATTATAAAAAATAAATATACATTTATTTATTACTTAAGTTGGTGAACTGTTACATTATTATGATGAGAGTATTACTGTAATACATACTTTCTTTCGATTATATTCCCCCAAAAGTGTTCACTGAAAGTAGACTAGAAAATCTAGGCTCCAACTCCTCCTCATAAAGTTCAAATAGGTTAAATTAGTACATGTAGTCCTGAGTTTCTAGTATTCTCCAATAAAGAAAGGCAAATTAAAGGCAAACTAGAAGGCTGCAATGCTCAAAGATTTAGAATTTTACTGAGGGGGAGAGAAAACAAATGATTATTTTTTTATTGTATTAAAATATATTAATGCCTCTTTCATTCTTTTTCTTTCTTTCTTTCACTCTTTTTTCTTTTGTTTCCTTTTCTTTCTTTCAAAAAAATAATAAATAAATAAAAAATAAATATATATTAATGCAAAACATAAACTTTGTCATTTTAACCATTTTAGGGGTTCAATTTAATGGCATTAAGTACTATCCAGAACCCCAAATTGAAACTCTACACCCATTAAACAATGACCTTGCATCCTCACTCCCTTCAGCCTGGTACCCACCATTCATTTTCAGCCTCTATGAATTAGATTACCTTAAATACCTCAAATAAATGGAGTCATAGAATATTTGTTATTTTATGTCTCTTTTTCACTTGGGATAACATCTTCAAGTTTCATTTAGGTTGTAGTACATATCCAAATTCCATTCTTTTCTAAGGCTGAGTAATATCCAACTGCATGTATTCACCACATTTTGTTTACTCATTTATCTGTTGATGGACATTTGGGTTCTTTCCACCACTTGGCAATTGTAAAGAAGGATGCTGTGAACATGGGTGCACAAATATCTGTTTGAGTTCCAATTATCTGAGGTATGTAACCAGGAGTGGAGTTGCTGGATCATATGATAATTCAATGTTTAATTTTTGAGGAAACACCATTCTGTTTCCTAGAGCGACTGCATCTTTTTACATTCTCCCCAGCAATGCACAAGCATTTCAATTTTTACACATTTTTTACCAACATATTTTTTATTTTAAAAAATCGAGTTGGAATTAGCTTTGATCTATTTGAATAGAAATACATTCTATGCTTACTTTTTCTTATTAATTCTGTTCATGTTGCTGCTTTTGTTGAAACATCCAGCAAATTGCTTCTAACACCCATTATTTTCTCCTTGTCTCACTGATTTTACTATTGTGACAAAGCAGGTCAGATAAAAAGGCAAGAAAATAGTAAAGTTTGTCTTTCAGTCCTCTCAACAGTACATTTACCAGAGAGCTGCATGCTCTCTGCCTCCCCAGTCCACCCTGGCACTGCTCATCCAGCCAGACACCTCACTCCCAGACCTTTCTCTTTTTTTCTCCCTCACTCCCCACACCCCAGTGTAATTCAGGAACCTAATATAGACTACCTGTTAATACATTACTTTGCAAAGTGACGTGCATGCAGGCTACTTTTGTACATAACACTTTAATCATGATGAATGACTTGAAGGGCAAAAATGTCAGGTGTACCAATAGGATGTGGGGGAGTTGCAGAGGTTCAGTGTAGACGAAAGACCCGGACAAGAAGTTCTAACACATCATTTCTAATCAGACACAACCACCAACTAACTGGAAAACTTTAGGCAAGCCATTTAGTATTTCTGGGACTCTGTTTCCCCGTTTATAAAGTGCAAGATAAACTCCTTCCTAAGAAAAAGCTGGATGATCATTTCATCTGTCTAAACATTTGCATGTACAGGAGTGAGTTAAAATAATGTACTTCAACAATATACTGTGCCATTTCTAAGATGTGTCCTATCAAACATAAACTCACAGTAATAGAGTATGGTGAGAGTGCAGAAATAGGAAAGCACAACCAACAGCTTAGAACACAACCAAAAGCTTGTTCTAGAATTAGACCCAAGGATATCAGCTAAAACTTATACATTGTTTAATCACCCAACATGTGCTAACTACAGTAAGTCTTCAATGTCTCCAACAAATCCTTGGAAACTGCGACTTTAAGCAAAGGGACATATAATGAAACCAATATTTTTTTCTCATCAGTCTTATCATGAAACAGCAACACTGAAGGAGCCAACATTATTGGAGGACTTGTTAATTGTTTCACTTGAAATCATAGCTTCCAAGAACCTATCCAAGGTATTGAGGACACACTGCACTATATTTTATGTATTAACATTATTTAATTTATCGCTTAATTCGTGCAACCTGATTATTGATGTAAGAGAGTAATTAATTGAGGAAGTAATGGGTGTCTTGTTATTTATTTATTTATTTTGAGACAGAGTCTTTCTCTGTCGCCCTGGCTGGAGTGCAATGGTGCAATCTCAGCTCACTGCAACCTCTGCCTCCTGGGTTCAAGCAATTCTCCTGCCTCAGCCTCCTAAGTAGCTGGGATTACAGGCACCTGCCACCATGCCCAGCTAATTTTTTGTATTTTTAATAGATACAGGATTTCACCATGTTGGTCAGGCTGCTTTCGAACTCCTGACCTCAGGTGATCCACCTGCTTCAAGTGATCCACCCATTTGTTTTCTTTTCTTGCTTTATGTTTCTTGGAATCGAATCAAACATCTCAGAAGGCACAAATTGAAACACCCTCAGCTAGTGGACATAACCCACAATGTAAATCTGGTTTCTGATATGTAATTTTTAAATACAAATTAGTCATTACCAATATTTTAAATTAAAAGTGTTTCACATGTTTTCTTTTTTAAAATCCAAATTCTCAACATCTCTTGAAAAGCCATTAGAATTAGGCAACACTGAGCATTTATTACCAACAAGATCAGCAAAATACAAGTAGCACCTGCCTGTTTAGACTGAGCGTGTGCTCTACAGGCCACGAGACACTCCCACTCTCTGTTAATCTGTATGTTACTGCCTAACTACCCACTGAGGGTGTTTCAATTTGTGCCTTCTGAGATGTTAAGTTACCAGCTTTTGTGGTTCAAGCTCTGAAGGGAATCAACGTGAATCCTCAGATGGGGAGGCCATGGAAACTATTGTACACAAAGAGTAAAATAGGAAGTCATGTGAACCTACCATGGGGCAGTAACTAGATGCAGAACGCTGGGGAATGGAGGATCCCAGCTTCCACAGGTGCATGAGACCCTGGCGACTCTGAGTGGGCATGGCCAAAATACCAAAACCTCCTAGGGGATCAGGAAATGACTTGATAACAAGCCTCAGGTTCTTATGCACCTGGGTAATGCCTGCAGTTATTGCAAGCCTGGGTAATGCCTGGGAGTGGTGCCCCCCATGGAAGATCCTTACTGTGAAGGGCGTCACACTGGCCTGTGCTAGCAGGATGGCAAGCCATGTAGATCTCCATGAAGACACAGCAGATGACAGTGGCTGAGGGCAGCCCCACTGACTGTGAAGGAAAATAGCAGAATTTCCTTGGAGACCGCTTACAAGTCATGTCAGAGCACTTACAGCTTCTTATATCTTCTGGAGAACTGGAGAGAACCCACAGACAATACCTAATGAACTTCTGATGCAACTGAGTGAGGTATTGCCAGTGTGGTGGACGGTGAGGGCAGGAGCCCATATTTTCAACAAGCTTTCCTGGAGGTTGTACTAAACAAACAAAGTTGGGAGCCACAGTTCCAGCTATTTGCTCACTAACGTCCCTTACAGCTCCAAAATTCCATGACCCTATGAGTTCTTTTGCATAAAGAGGTGTCCATGGATGGAGAAAGGTTTAAGGATGGAGAAACTTGGGTGCAGAGCATGTTAGTTGGCAGAGGAATTTATAAACATAAAGCTGCCTTACCAGGGCACAGGCCCAATGTAGGAATTCTAATTTGCTCATCTATTATTAGGACTATCACCAAAAATCAAAGAAAACGTTCATGCAGGAAATGGCACGCGCTTCCTCAGCAGTGTGGCGGCCGTGGCCACCGCTGGCTGCCCAGCGTGCGTTTTCCGCTCCTGAGTTACTTTCAGGACTTTCTCTTTCTGCCAGTGGTGGTAGCCTCAGAATGCAGACGAGGCTATTTTGACAAGAGCTCATTTAAACAAGGTAGCTTCTCTCACAGCATTCAAAATGGTCCTCAGTCCTGAAGGGCAGCCCAAAAGTATTAGACACACAGGTTCCTTCCACGCCTTTTTCTTTGCCATCCTTAAGGTATGACCTTTGTCCGTGAGGTCAAGGATGGCCTCCATAATCCTTATATTTCACTACAAAAAAAAAATGAGAAAAGGGAAATCTAAGTACCTTTTCTTTTACGGGTACAATCTAGAAGTTGCATAAACCATTTTTGCTCGCATGGTCCCATTGACTAGAATTAAGATACACATACTTCTGGGTGAGGGAGGCAGGAAAAATGGGGTGTGTAGCTCCACTAAAACTTTTATTACTAAAAATGAGGAAAGCAGACAGTGGGTAAATAGTAGCTGTAATAGGTTGTTTTGCTTCCCTATAAACATACATACATGAAGCTGGGTAATTTACAAAGAAAAGAAGTTTAATTGGCTCATGGTTCAGCAGGCTGTACAGGAAGTACAGCATTGGCATCTTCTCGGCTTCTGGTGAGGCCTCAGGGAGCTTTTATTCACGGTGGAAGGTAAAGTGGGGGCAGCATGTCACATGATGAGAGCAGGAGCAAGAGAGAAAGGAGGAAGTATCACACACTTTTAAACAACCAGATTGCGAGAGAACTCACTCACTATCATGAGGACAGCACTAAGACATTCATGAGGCATCCACTCCCATGACCCAAACACCAGGCCCCACCACCAACACTGGGGATGATGTTTCAACATGAGATTTGGAGGGGACAAACATCCAAACTATGTCAGTAATAGCCTCTGCCACAAAGGATACATCCCTAGTACCCGTTCTCCACTAGGAAGGCCAAAGAGCCCCCATCTTCCTTTCACAACAGCAATATAACCACGGATGGGCATGTAACTAAGCATGGCCAATGTGAGGCTCTTTTCCAGGGCTCTGAACACTGAGTGAATGAGGCAAGGATGGAAAGTAGCATCAGAAGGCATGTATTGTAGTGCTGCTGTGATGAACCATTGCTGCTAGGACAGTATTGCCATGCTTCCTTTCCCTAGCTTCTGGAACTCTGCGGCCTCCAGTGGGTTCCCGAGCCTGGTCTCACAGTCTCCTGTTGATGTTACAGCCCCATCTCACCCCATCTACTCCTTTCCAGACATCTTTCCAATAAATATTCTTTTGCTTTAGTTGGCTAAATTCTATATGCATTGCTCTCAATGAAGACCCCTGTCTTAGTCTGTTTTCTCTTGGTCTAACAGAATGCAACAGACTGGGTAATTTATAAAGAAAGCAAGTTTATTTCTTACAGTCTGGAGGCTGGGAAGTCCAAGATCAAGGAGCTGCATCTGATGAAGGCCTTCTTAATATGTCATAACATGGCAGAAGGTATAACATGGCAAGAGGGCCAGAGCATGTCAGCTCGGTTCCTTCCTCCTCTTTTTATAAAGCCGTGATTCTCATCATGGAGGCCCCACTCTTATGACCTTATCTAAGCCTAATTACCTCTCAAAGGTCCTACCTCCAAATATCATTAATATATAAATTTGAGGAATGTTTCCAACACATGAAATTTAGAAGACACATTCGCACCCTCGCAAATCTGATTTAGCCTCAGTCTAGGGAAATGAAAAGAAACTCAAAACCAAGAAGTTGGATAAACCCTAGTATGCTCTCAGCCTCATGCCACAGTGGAGCCTTGGGATTATATCACCATGGCTCCCTATTTACAGTGATCTAGGGCCTGCTCTAGAATTTGTCATTCTCCTTGCACTCTTCATCTATCTTAGTTATCTATGGCTGCATACAATAACCCCCAAAATTTAGCATTTAAAGCAATAAGCATCTATTATCTCACAGTTTTTGTGAGTCTGAATTCTGAGAGTCACCTCGCTGATTTCTCTGGCTCATGAGGAGACTGTCAAGCTGTCAGCAAAGGCTGTGGTCTTATTTGGATGCACAGTTGCGGCTTGAGGAGAGGGACACAGATCTGTGTCCACTTGCATTCAGAGGATGCTGGCAAGCCCTGGTCTTCCTCAGGTGCACCTCTCCGCAGGGCTGCTTACAACATGGTGGCTGTTTTCTCCCACGGGAGAGTTCTAAGAAAGAACAAGAGAAAGCACCCAAGATGAAACTCATAATCTTTTACAGCCTAATCTTGGAAGAGACATCCTTTTATTTCTGCCATATCCTATTTGTTACAGTGAGTCACCAAATCTAGCTCACACTCAGGAAGAAAAGATCACATAAGGGCATAGGTACCAGAAGGCAGAGCTCACCGGGCCATTGTATAGCCAGGCGGCCACACCATAATGCTCATCCATCATTATTCAGTGAATCACAGTCCAGGTAGGAGGATGAAGAGTAAAGCTTACCTAAAAGTGTGATTTCATTTTTTAAATGAAATGGCCTAAATACATTTGTGACTATTTTGCTTTCAAAATATCAGGCAGCAATTGTCAGGAAGAACTCACCGTTGCCAATTTTTTTTTTTTTTTTACTGTACTATAATTTAAATCACATTGCTACAGCTGCTATTTTATATGACATTTCCAAGGATATTTTAAATGATGCTAAAAAAGACAGTTATATCAATTTCTGGTATTTTATTATTATTATTAACAATAACAACCAGATGAGCAAAAAGAGGTAATATGTCCCTATCCCATTTATCTTATTTTAGTCCTCTGTTAGGATTTCTTTAGCTGCCATTGTAGCTTTCAAAAAGATAGTTCAATTACTGAAGTACTATCCATTAAATTAGAAATGATAGGTTTGCCAAAGAAATAAGCTATTATTTAGAAGTAAAAAGCATAGGCAACGACACTGCTAACCCTCAATGAATTTCCAGAAGTCTTAACACCATTTCAAAGCCACTATGAACAACAAAACTAAGTTGATGCTTTTGAAATCTAACAAATTGTTAAGGCACAAAATGACAATACCTGTAAATAGCTAGGATTTCTCAATTATCTAATAAAAGATCTCATGTGCAAACAACATAATGTGTAAGCATCCATGTGCCAGCCTTGGAGTCCTCTGTGACTTTTCATAGTTCCCGACTGAACAAGTGTGAATCTTCCCTGGGGGTTTACCTCTTAGGACGATCATAAGCAGGGAGAGCTCATGCAGGGTCAAAAAGTTTTACTTCAACATATGAAAGGAAAGGAAAGGGCACATTATTAGCAGGGTGCCCAGATTTCTCTTTACTAAACACATTATCTCATTTAATCCAATCTTAAACATCAGTTTCCTCAAGGAAAACTTTCCTGACCACTGTCTCCAATGGATCTCAGACACCCTTTTCCCATGTTTCTTTGCCACACACACTATTCATGTCCTTCATAGCACATATTTTATTTTTAATTGTACATTTCTTTGTTCCCTTACATGAGCACCATCCTCAACTTCAAGATCCATGACGGTAGTGTCCCACTCACATCATGAGAAAATGCAGCAGACGGGCTGAGCACACACTTCTGAAGCCAGGCTGCCTGGGTTCCAGTCCTGAGTCCTGGGTAATGGAAATCACCAACTATGTGACCTACGCAAGTTTTCTAACCTCTTCAGGACTCACTCTTGCCATCTGTAAAATGGTAATCAAAGTACCACCTCCACTGCCTTTTTCATGAGGATTAAGTCAAAAACTGTATATTAGTTATCAGTGAATGCCTAGCTTTGGCCTCAATAAATGTATGTTTAGGAATGCATTCAACTCGCACAATAGTTCTACCAAATAGACATCATTGCTAAGTCTACACATGAACAGCCCAATCCTCAGAAGCCAGCTAAAATCACACACTAGTCAGTCAGTCCTGGTAGTCCTAGATCACACATGTTAACTCCAAGCAATCTATAATCCCTGGGTCAAATTATCTAGTTTTGTGTTACCTGTGATGTGACTCTTTATTGTTTTCTATCCCTTAGTGAAGGTTTCCAGCTTTATATTAACTACATTATGGGATATTAAAGAAAATATCTCCGGAAGTTGGACTGACTTCCTTATTATAAAGACTTGGCAGTTTCCTTTCAATAGTGTTTGCTAATTTTCACAAGAACCCTGCTAAAAAGGTACCAAGATCCTCATTTAACAAAAGAGGTATTGTGGAGGGGCTGAGTAACTGCCTCCTTCCTTCGGCACAGTTGTACAGCAGGGCTCCAAATTGCAGTGGTTCCATCAGTGAGTTCTGGAAGCACATCCCCGCAGCTCTGAATCCTGGTCTGCTCACTTAAATATCTCTGATTTAGCTTCCTAATCTAGAAAAAAGAAGGGGTAATAACTGCCTCATTGAGTTGTTGTATAATATAAAAGACGTCTGCACATGGAAAGTGCCTAACATACTTCCCAGTTCATAATGTATTCAATCTTGATAAATGCCAGTGCTGATAGTAGTGGTGGTGGTGGTAGGTGGTAACTGGTAGCAGCATTTCCACCAGTATACAATGATCTTTGAAGAATGAGTTGTCCAGATGGACAAGAAGAAGGTAGATGAAAGGCCATTCTTATAGAAGATATAATCTATAAAGGCATGGAACAGGATGGCATGTTTGAGCAATATGGCTCCAGGAGAGGCATGGCGTCAGATGAGGAGAGAAAGGTATAAAAGACTGGATTTGTTATGAAAAAAAGTTTTAGGTGGAAGAAAGATATGGGCAGATTTGCATTTAAGTCCAAATGTACTGAGCTCCCAGGATTGAATCAGAGGAGACAGTCATGAGGACCAGGACACAGTCAACAGCAAACATATTAATTGAGGCTGAATTTGCAAACAGCAAGAAGGCACCCAATTTAAACTTTTGGGAAACAGACTTGACAGGATATGGCTGTGGCTTGAGGGGATCTAGAAAGCGAAGAGGCTAGGCTCTTACATGTCTAGCGTGGGTGACTACATAGATGATCCAACCATTAAGAAAGACATTCAGAAGGAACACCAGGTTTCAAGGTGAGGCAGAAAATGAAAAATTTTATCAATGAATTCAAATCCCTTAGAGTAAAAACTCATCAGACAGCTAAATCTTACAGGACAAGAGATCAAAAAGTGAGTGGATATATATCTTCTTGTGTTTTTACTGAAACAACATGACTTAATGATCTCTGGGATAGGATTCCTGGGTTGTTTATCTTATAACCTAGTTCTTGGGCATGGTTTCTTTCCCCCAGAATTATGTCTGAGAGTTAGGTTCTGAGACAGATGCTGTTTCTTCACTTGAGCAGCAGAGGAGCTAGTTGGCTTGTATTTAGGAAGATGATGTGAGAAAAGGGTGAATGTTTAAACAGTAGTCAGTAGTATAAAGCTCAGCATGGGCCAGGCATGGTGACTCATGCCTGTAATCCAGCACTTTAGGAGGCTGAGGCAGGAGGATCACTTGAGCTCAGAAGTTCGAGACCAGCCTGGGAAATAGAGTGAGACTGTTTCTCTGATTTTAATTTAAAGGAAAATAAAATAAAATAAAACTAAGCATGAAGATAGGTACCTGGACAAGAGACGCTATCTCACTTCCACCCCACACATGCATACGCTGAGTGGAAACCAGGCAGACCTGTCTGATCAATTCAAGTTGCTATTTCTCTGCCCTAATGCTTCCGATTTTAATTTGCTGAGTGAATATAAGCTATATATAAGTTAAATATGTAATCTGAGTTCTCTATAAAGATTTTATCAGTCTTCAATGGATAACTAAGTTAATGAATGAGAAAGCCTTCTGAGCTTCACAAGCTTTCTCATGCCTACCCCAGTGGAAGGTAATACTGTAATGGAAAAAATGGAGTCCTGTGAACCAATGGTCTTCAAATTTTCTTGTGTGCTTACTCCTTGAAGGAATTTTCAAAGACCACAACGGCTGGGCACTGTGGCTCATGCCTATAATCGCAGCTCTTTGAGAGGCCAAAGCAGGTGGTTCATTTGCGCCCAGGAGTTTGAGACCAGCCTGGCCAACATGGCAAATCCCTCACCCCACTGTATGTACTAAAAATACAAAAATTACCTGGGTGTGGTGGCATGCACCTGTGATCCTAGCTACTCGGGAGGCTGAAGCCGGTGAATTGCTTGAACCTGGGAGGCAGAGGTTGCAGTGAGTCGAGATCACACCACTATACTCCAGCCTAGGCAATACAGCAAGACTCCGTCTCAAAAATGAAAATAAAATATCCACTAACAAGCTCTCCTTTAACAGTGAAAATTCTTATATTATTCCTTTTTTGCTCCTTATATACTTATTTCCATTCTACTTTCCTGTCATAATTCTGTCTTAATGTAACATATTTGTGTTTTATGGTATTTTTATTATTCTATTATAGTTTTCTATTAAAAATATGTATGTAAATTGAAATCAAACTTTATTATTTCTGTAACTATATGAGTGTTAAAGATATTTTTCTTTCAGAATGTTATCAGTTTAAACATTACTATTGATTACAAATGATCAAAACAATGTAAAATATATTATGTTGATTAAATATCATTTAATGTAACAAATATTTGTTGTTATTGTTGCTGTACAAATTATCAAAAAATTAGCAGCTTAAAACAACACTCGTTTGTTATCTCGCTGTTCTGTGGGTCAAAAGTCTCACTCTGCTCAGATTTGCAAGCAAAAATGAAGGGTTAGCAGGATTGAATGCCCTTCTGGAAGCTTGAGGGGAGAATCCACTTCCAGGCTCATTCAAGTTGCTGGCAGAATTCAGTTTCACACAGCTGTAGGAAGGCAATCCTATTTCCTTGCTGGCCTTGGCCTTAACTTCTAGCACCTGCCCTCTGGTCCTTGCAGGTAGTCTCAGGACCAGCAAGGGCACAACATATTCCTCTCACTCCACGTCTCTCCTGCCTCTTCTGCTGCTGCATCTCTCAGAGTGATGCTTCTGCTCTTACAGACTCATGTGACTACACTGGGTCCACCATAATTCAAGATAATCTTTCTGTTTTAAGGTCAGATGACCCATCAGTTGATTGGTAAATTTGATTCTGCAAAGTTTTTTCACAGCAGTGCCAAGATCCATGTTTGACTGAATAACCAGGGTTCAGGAATACTGGGGAAACATCTTTAGAATTCTGCCAACCACAGTAATCTGTTATTAGAAAAACAGCTTTTAATGAGATATATGAGGCGTTTTTTAAAAATTAGTCCACGTGTCTGTGGGTGAATATTACTCACTGCCAAGATGAGACACATTTTTAAAGATTATATTTCTGTTCTTCACTTTCAAATATGTAAGTGCTGAGGAACTTTGTTCACATAAATAAGTAGATGAGCATAGAAGGAATTTTATTATAGCAACATAGCTGGTCTGTAAACACCTTCTAAATTATTCTCAAAAGTATCGGCCTGGCATGGTGGCTCACGCCTGTAATCCCAGCACTTTGGGAGGCCAAGGCAGGTGCATTATGAGGTCAAGAGTTCAAGACCTGCCTAGCCAAGATGGTAAAACCCTGTCTCTACTAAAAATAAAAAAATTAGCTGGGTTTAGTGGCAGGCACCTCTAATCCCAGCTACTCAGGAGGCTGAAGAAGAGAACTGCTTGAACCCAGGAGGTGGAGTTTGCAGTGAGCCGAGATCACACCACCGCACTCCAGCCTGGGTGACAGAGCGAAACTTTGCCTCAAAAAAAAAAAAGTATCATAAAGTGATACATCATTTGAAATCCTTTTTTGTTTAATGATTCATTGACTAAAAAGACACTGAGGTGCATTGGAACTGAATCATTTTCTGAAAAAGACAAAAAAAAAAGAAAAGAAAAGATAAAAGACACTGAGGGTCTCCTGCAATTCTGTTGAAACCAAATAATTAAAAGCCATCTGACATACAACAGGATGATTTACCCAATCATCTCATTCCAAATTTCTGGAACACACATTAGTTCTTCCTTCTCCATGGACCCCAGCGGATGCCTGAAGCAGTGGATAGCACAAAATCCTTATGTGTACTACGTTTCTTCTATACATACATACCAATGATAAAGTTAATTTACAAAATAGAACAAATTGTAACAATATACTATAAGAAAAATTACATGAGTGTGGTCTGTTTCTCTCGAAATACTGTAAAGTTTTCAGACTGTAGCTGACGACAGGTAAGTGAAACTGTGGAAAGAGAAACAGTGGATAAGAAGAGACTACTACATGCCAAAAAGTCTGTACCCATGCTCATTACTCTTTCATTTATGAAAACCATTAAAGATTTTTGGAGGTACAAATAAGTTTGGAAAAAAAGAAATTTTTTTCCCCATGAGCAACCAAAACCTCCGCTATACAGAGTGAAGGTCCAAGGCTTCTTTAATTATACATCCAGTAACAAGAAGAGATTCAGAAGTGGTTTAATCATAAAATCTACATTAACTTAAAATAAAAAGGACTTTTTTCAGATTGGCAACAATAACAATAATAAACAGACATCCTCAGTACCCCTCAAAAGTAAAAAAAGGGGCCGGGCGTGATGGCTCACACCTGTAATCCCAGAACTTTGGGAGACCAAGGCAGGCGGATCACCTGAGGTTGGGAGTTTGAGACCAGCCTGACCAACGTGGAGAAACCCCATCTCTACTAAAAATAAAAAATTAGCCCAGTTGTGTTGGTGCATGCCTGTAATACCAGCTACTTGGAGGCTGAGGCAGAAGAGTCGCTTGAACCCAGGAGGCAGTCATTCTGGTGTTCCAAGATCACATCATTAAACTACAGCCTGGACGAAAAGAGTGAAACTGCATCTCAAAAAAAAAAAAAAAAAAAAAAAAGAGGAACACCTGTAAAAGAATGTCTAGTCCTGTGGGCTAATAGATTCTTTCAAAAGAAATGCATGCCCTGTAGATAACAACTTGCAGGACCAAGATAAACTGTTTGTTTGGAATTATGCAGGATCTATGTTATCATATCAACCTCCTCACTGCATCTTGAGAGGCCACAAAGCATAAAACCAAGGCCAAAGTCTTCTCAGCCCACCCTACACCTTACCTGTTGCCACCTCAAAAATAATCCTGGCTGGGCATGGTGGCTCACGCCTGTAATCCTAGCACTTTGGGAGGCCGAGGTGGGTGGATCACCTGAGGTCAGGAGTTCAAGACCAGCCTGGCCATCATGGTGAAACCCCATCTTATTTTTGTAAAAAAACATTTTTAAATTAAAAAATAATAATAATAATCCTTATGCCAGTTATCAATTTATTGCCTCATCTCCAAAATCACCCTTCATTGCCTGCTCTGCAAAAATGGAACTAGGTGCTTTAATTTGTTTTTCTTTGCCAGTTGGCACAATATTAAACTGTCAGTAGGCAACACTGAAGAGACATCACAGCAAGGAGTCGTTTTCTTCCTGGTTCAGGTGTGCTTTCCCAGAAGGCTCCTGGAAGCCAGCAGCTTCTGTTTGCACTCCCTCGCCAGGAGGCTTTGTAGCAGGGTGCCTCCACTGAGACACCCCCTCATCAACAGCTTAGAGGGTATACTTCCAACAACTTCCACCAGAGCAGGACCACAGCAACTTTCCTGCCATTCTATGAACCGCAGCCATGCCTTCTACAAGGACTCGATCTGTACCTGGGGAACAGGGAGAGAGCTTTCTTCTTGGGTACCCGGCCCCAGCCCTAGGAATAGGGTTGCTTCATATATCTGTCATTCCCATATTCTTTGCCATTCTCTTTACTTCCTCCTAGCTAAGCCCATGTAACTCCAACTCAGTGTTATAATTAATACTTCTTCACATTAAACTTTCCCTGTGCAAATTTCTGTGTGGTGCCTGTTTCCTGGTTAGACCCTGACACTACCCTAAAATCAGACACTTCCAAGGGGACTTGCCTTAGCTCAGCTAGCATAGGTATGTCTCTTTAAGATTCACATGGAGGGAAATTTTTTAAAGATGTCATAGTTTCTCTTGTAACAGATCACTTTGTCTGAGACAAATTAATATTATTTTAGCAAATTCCCTTATGATACAGAATGAATAATCCTAATTCATTTAACCTTTCTTCACAAACTCCTATTTCAATCATTCAGCATACTTTTCACTGGCCTTTGGGGATCTCCTAAACGTGATGAGGGGCTGTATGATCTCAGACAGACTTCCAGACATGCTACTGTGCACTTCTAATAGTTACATTTTCACAAATTATGAAAAGTGAGAAACATGCCAACACGAAGGTAAAATTATTTAAATAGGTGGAAAAGACAATCTTGCTTTCATCTTTCTTTATTAAAAATGGAATTGTGGAAAGCAGAAGAGAAAAGAAGGAAAACCACAGAATGTTAGGCAACCTAATCAAAACTAGAAAAGAAGCTGGTGATGTCTAAATAATAAAATAACAACATAGAATTGTGAGCAAGGCATTTATGGAGCTTTTAATTCTAACCTCAGACTTCTAAAAAGATTTCTAGTTGCCTTCAAGATTATCTGATGGAGCCTAAGGTACATATTAACCCATCATTTGAATTAATCTTGCTTTTGCTATTGTCTTCTGAAATGAGCCCAGAGAATTTTTCTATCCATCAAGGTCATTTTCTGTGGCAAGGGCAATAGAATTCTGCAGCCAGTGTAAGTTGATTCAGCAGCTGTAATAACATGAAGCCATCTGCAGCCCTACATTTAGTATGCAAATGAGAGAAAGCAAAGGTCTAGCATTAGATGCAAGATCTTAAATTCTGTATTTCTTCTCTCTGGCTTTCTATCTGTTTACCTCCAGTAACATCTGATTCACGCTTTCCTACATCAAATAGTTATTGAGCATCTGAGGATACAGACATGAGCTGGAATAATGGAGAAAGCTACTCTGGCAACTTGACATTTTCCTATTCTACCTAGACTACCAATCTTCTTTTAAATTTATTTGCCTCCCTTAAAAGCCAAGACCAGCCAGTTGTTTACTTCCTCATTTCCCACTCCCAGGCTGTGAAGGATTGTGACTGTCTCAATGTCTCTGATGATCCTCTAGCCCCTAGTCCATTCCTATGCCAGCAGCTCACAGCACTTGACTGTGCCTCACTCGGTTTTGCGGAAACTGGGGTCATACACCATTAAACCCTTCAACTTTCCTTCTCTCCTCCTCAATATTTATCCCGACTTGTTCTCATTTTTTCAAATTCCTTTTTATCTGATCAATGACACCTATCTGAGAAAATGTTCCTAACATTTTTCAAATTTGTGCTCTGAATGCATCTCTGTAATTCCTCCCTGATGCAAGCCCTAATTAGCCCTCATTGGAAACATGGCAATATGTTCATTGATATCATCTTGTATTGGTCAGTGTTTTTAGCTGCAAGCAAGAGAATCTTCATGTTCTGGGTAGCTTGTAGAATCTGCAGAAGGGCCAGGGATCAAGCTCTGGAGCTATGCATCCAGGAGCAATGTCCAACCCTACCCTAGGGGCTGCTCAGTGAAAGCTCCAGTGCCACCACCTCCTGGCATCTGGGAGGATGGAGACAGGGCCAGAGACTCTACCATAGCTTCTTCCAAAAAACAAGATATGACTGTCTCTGTACTTGCCAGAAGAGCTGTTTTCCCAGTTAGCCAACTCCTGTCATGGCTCAGTTCCAAATGCAAGTCTTGCACAGGTGCATCCGAATGGTGTAACTGAGATCACACACCTGTACTCTAGCTTCAAGGGAGCGTAGGAATATGAGTTTTCTGAATTAAAGATTGGAAAGGTAAAATTCATAATGTAGGATATTCATGAAATGTAGAAAGTATTCAACAATGTTTGGCTGCCACAGAAACAAAAGACCACTAAATATACCCCTTCAATCTATGGATTGAATATAAAATATAATTATTTTACTACTATTTTTAAAAATATTTGTATGGATTCCCTTTTACCCAAAGATTAATGTAAGCTGCTAAAATAATAGATGAGCTTTTGGATGGCTCTGCCTTCTTTTCTTCTATTCATTTCCTATTATTTCATTCTTCTAGAAAACTAAAGCATTATAATTTTTTTTTTTTTGAGATGGAGTCCAGCTCTGTTGCCAGGCTGGAGTGCAGTGGCATGATCTCAGCTCACTGCAACCTCTACCTCCCAAGTTCAAGGGATTCTCCTGCCTCAATATCCCAAGTAGCTGGGATTACAGGCACGTGCTGCCACACCCTTCTAATTTTTGTATTTTTAGTAGAGACAGGATTTTACCATGTTGGCCAGGATGGTCTCGATCTCCTGACCTCATGATCCACCCACTTTGGCCTCCCAAAGGGCTGAGATTACAGATGTGAGCCACCGCGCCCAGCTATAAGATTCTTCTTAACCCCACTGGTGGTTCGTGACTCTCTGTCCTTGTATGTGTTTGTTTTCCTGCATAGAGTGTTCTTTCCCCTTCAAATATCTTCTTAGAGCATATATTGCATGCCAATCTGTGGACTATGCACTAGGAAAACAAAAATTAATAATCAGTTCCCACCTCAAGGGGTTTAGCGGGGTGAGAGAGATACGTAAGCAAACGGTATGAAAACATAAAGCTACTCCTGGGATAGAGTGGTGCTGTTGGGTGATCTGATATATCCATGTCCAGAGAACTATGTAGACTTAGATAAGGGAGTTCATCACTTCTCTTTGGAATGACGAGAGTCAGGAAAGGTGTGGCAGGATAATATTTTCAAATATTAATACCTGGAGACTTTTTGCTACCAGATATTTCCCTTTCGTTCTCTTCCATGTCAACAGAAGTACCTTATAAGCTTTACGGCCTTTCTCATTCAAAACTCTAAGCCCTTAGGATAAATATCACAACCAAGAAGTGCATGAAGTGTATGCAGTCTACAGACCTGATTTGTTTGGCTCAAACACTATTTTTATTCATGTAGAATTAAGTTGCCAACACACATGAAAAGTTTAACAATTTCATGTAAGACTCTATATTTTCAGCTTCTCTTGAAAAATCTGGAACTTCTGCAAACTTTAGGTTTACAAGTTTCATGGCATCCATCAGCTGGAGCTGCGTAGTGGCTGCACCTTTAAATATACCCCGTCCCCACCACTCCCTATTGTCTCCTACACTCCCCAGTTTCACCCTTTTACATTAACTACCTTACCCCAGTAGGCATTTTAAGTTTCAACATATGCCTTAGAATAACTGAGGTGGTTTTTAGAGGAGCTAAATGTGAGAAGAGGATTCTGGAAGATAGATAAATATCAGTAAGACTAGGACTTCTCACCCATCATAGAAAGCAGTGTTGCCTGGCTAGGAGTGGAGAAGGATGGCAGTCTGTGGATCTGAGAGCAGTGAGAATGCAGCCTACCGTCATGGCCATATTGTTTCAGAGTTACTGAAATGCCTTCAGCAATGCATGATTGCTTGTGAGTCTATAGTCAGAAAGCACTGACTATCTGACCAAAACCTCTATACACCATGAGTGCCATGGAAGCATCAGACAGCTGTTAGAGCTGCTGAGGCTATCGGGAAAAGGACACAGATTGTTGTGAGCAACCTGGGTAACCACGTTTAAAGATGAAAGAAAAGATTTTTTTTCTTTAATTTTATTAAACAAGCATTTATATAGCACATATTGTATGCCAGCCCTTTTACAATTACTTTATCAATATTAAGTTATTTAATCTTCATAACAACATAGTGAAATAAGTACTGTTGCTATTCCAATTGTCAAATGGAGAGGCTGAGGCATGAGGAAGTTAAGAGTTGCCCAAGATCACACAAGTAACGAGAGATGAAGCTGAGATGCCACCCCAGGCAACGTCTCCAGTGCTCCTGCTCTTCCCACAACCTGGTGCTACCTCTCAAGAGGCGGGGATAGCCAGGCTTAGTCCTGGGAAGGCCGGAAGGGACAGAGTGTAGCGTGCAACTAAGAATAAACATTAGACAGAGGGAAGCTTGCCTCGTCCCACGTAATAAAAGGAACAGAAAAGGGGGAAGAAATGCAGGTTGGGACCATGAGGAGTTTTTCTTTCTTAAAACAAATAACAACTTCAACTTTTATTTTAGATTCAGGAGGTAAATGTGCAGCTTTGTTATATGGGTCTATTGTGTGACACTGAGGTGTGGGGTATTAATGATCCCTTCACCCAAGTACTGAACATGGTACTCAATAGGGAGTTTTTCAGCCCTTGTCCCCCTCCCCTTCTTCCCTCCCAGTAGACTTCAATGTCTGTTGTTCCCATCTTTATGTCCATGAGTATCTAATGTTTAGCTCCCACTTATAAGTGAGAACATGCAGTATTTGGTTTTCTGTTCCTGCATGAATTTGCTTAAGATAATGGCCTGCAGTTACATCGATGTTGCAGCAAAGGTCATGACTTCATTCCTTTTTATGGCTACATAGTACCCCACGGTGTCTATGTACCACATTTTCTTTATTCCACCATTGATGGGTACCTAGGTTGACTCCATGTCTTTGCTCTTGTGACTCAGGTGCAATGAGTGTATGAGTGCATGTGTTTTTTGCTTGTTTGTTTCTGTTTTTTTGTAGAATGATTTCTTTTTCTCCAGGTACATACCCAGTAATGGAATTGCTGGGTCGCATGGTGGTTCTGCGTTTAGTTCTTTGAGAAATCTCCAAACTGCTTTCCACAGAGGCTGAACTAATTTATACTCCCACCAACAGCATATGCATTGCCCTTTTCCACAGCCATGAAGAGTTTTTCATCTGGTGATTTCTATTTCTTTTTCTCTAAAGTAAGAGATAGCACTGTTTTCTGAGATGAAGGTAGAGTCAGAAGAAGCATAATTTGGGGAAGAGTAGAAAATGTTTAGCCACTGTGAACAAGGGGACAGCTTGCCAGAGAAATCCATGTG